>CM066164.1:26549453-26761953 GCA_033629205.1 Lithocarpus polystachyus | reverse complement strand
ACCCCCATAAAACTCCTTAAATGCATGAAATGATTTAGAATTTCTTATAATTAAATTTTTAACATAAATCTATTTTTTTAGCTTTATTATTTCATTAAGTTGCATGTATCAAACATTTTTAGATGTTTATACATCCGTGGAATTCCTGATACACAAAAACTTTTTTTTTTTAATAATTAATGTTCAAGTCCTTTTATTATGAAAATTATCCATTAAGTTCAACTGGGAAGTGCTTATTAGTTGAATTATAAAACTCTTGGCACTTAATATGTACTCAAATGACAATTCTTGTGCATATACATGTGTACATTACAATATTTTTAAATTGTTATTTGTATAAACCACAATGATGGTCAGTAGTAAAATCATGTAAAATTTGTGTTTCAATTTTTTTAATACAAGATAGAATTCTACTCTAGCCTAATCTAAGTGTATATATGTGTGAAGCTCCCTCTAGAGACTTGAACCTCGGCCCTTGCCTCCTATACTCCACGAGCACTTATACTTGTGGAGTGACCATCGCACCAAGGGTGTGCGGTGGTGTGTTTCAATTTTTGACTAAGCCTTTACAACATTAATGTTTCTATGACTAAAAAAAGATGAAAAAAAGTCAAATTTATTATAATTATTTTAAAAACTATAATTCAAAATGTATAAGTATTTCAATTACCAATTTATATATATATATATATATATATTAATAAAAGGTAAATTGTAATCAAAATGCTTTGCAAAAACTTATACAAAAACTTAAGCAATGTTGTAAAATATGAAGCACATATATCAATTAATTGTAATAACCGAGTTCTATTATCAATTTGTCATAGGAAATGGCCTTTAGATAACATTTCCACACAAATTGATTGTAGAATATGGGTTTTAGAAAAATATCTAAATTAAACAATATTAACAAAAAAAAACTAAAAAGACAAATATATACAAAGACACAAAAGAGAACACCGAGGATTTATGTGGTTTAGCTTTTGGCCTATGTCCACGGGTGGCAACAAGAAAAAATTTCACTAAAAAATATAAAGAATACAAAATAAGTAGAGGCATTCACAAAACTCAATCCTAATATACCTAAAATTATTCTCTCATACAAGTACGCAGTTCTCTTTATCACAATACGAAGTTTAGGGCTGCATACAAAGTTCAAGGCTGCATCTAATTAAATAAGAAGTTTTCTCACGCATCGCCTCCTTCACGCATCCCTCTTCAAAGAGGTCTCTCACTCTTGCCATGCCACACCACTCCTCTATAATTCTACTGCACCCAAACTGCTAGACTAGCCACACAAACCAAATAAGAGAGCATCAGATCTAAATTTGATCAAAAGGAAACCAAAGTGATTCAGTGCAGTACATGCATTTAGCGCAAGCGTGAAACAAAACCCATGTCTAACAATTCATGCATTTGGTGAAGGCATGAAAGTTAACCCAAAATCTGACAAAACTCCACCTTCACCTGAATTCAATCAAACCACAAAAAAGAAAATCCCCTGTCACCAGCGTCAGAGGCTCAAAGCTTCCATGGATTTACTCAAAGGGTAATGGCATACACAAACAAAATTTGGCAATATTTTTTACACACGTTGAGTTGATAATTTTTCATTGATTTTTATTTTGTCCTGTCATTCACGTCATTTTTTTACATGTTATTAATAATTTGTCACATCAATAAGTATCAAATTATTTATACCTCTAAACTTTTTCTATCTCAAATGCAAAACATTATCAATTTAAAGTATGAATATGAAACAAAATCCAATCCTAATTCAAATTACAACGAGAAACCTTTTTAATAAGTCCGTTAAAGAATTTCCCCTTCATTCGAAAACAGGAATTACAAGTCGTTTCAAACTCTACAACCATTCTCAAAAATTTGTAGATCATCAAATTTAATCAAATTCCTCTGCACCTAGCAGAGATTTCTTTCAAGCCTTGAATTTTTCAAATGCCAAATCAAAACTAAGCCCAATAAAAAGATCCAAGTGCAAATTATCTCAAGTTATTTCATATATGCCAATATGCATCAAATGCATCCAAAGATGGCGTTAAATTAGAGGCCAAAAAATTGAACAAAATGCATATAATCTCAAGCAAATTCCGAATACGCCAATACATGCAAAATGCATCTAATTATGCTCAACCACAATAGTTTTAGCTTCTTAATATGCTTTCGTACTTATTGATTTTGGACTTATGGTTTCTTCAGTATCTACCTCTTCTCCTAGGATATCATCCTTTTATTCTAATCCTAGCTTCAAAATCGTCTTTAAAAAGGCTATGACCTCCGGAAAAACAAATGACCAATTTACCATTAACTCTTCTTGAGGCCATAAGCAAGAAACCATTTGACCAAACCAATAAATTTAAAAAAAAAAAAAAAAAAAATCCTATTGAAGTCTTAACCCCAAACCTAGAATTAATTTTTGGCTACAATCTCATGGCTAGTATTGACAGAAGTAAAAGATTTACATTTAAAGTTGGGATTAGCTTTTTTTTTTTTTTTTTCATGAAATCCTTTTGTAGCTTAACAAAATGTTGCTAGCTGTTAGGCAGTTAAGTGAGATTTCTACACAACTAAGATTATATTATCCAAATTCTAAGATAAAAATAATTTTTTGGACAAAAGAAATATTTTGACAATTTCATAAATAAATAAAAAGCCAGGGCATTTAGGTTTGTGTATTGATAGCTTGCCCAAGTCTAGCCATGTGTTTCGTACCATTTTTATTTTTGAGTTATAGCAAACATCTATTATATAACTTGTTACAGTTCTTGAGCTTAAAAAGAAAAAACATATATAAAAGATTACTCGAACTGTAAAAGGTTCTTAGTTAATTCAAGAGCAACAAATCTTCTGCCTCTCAATCTACTGATACTATGTTAAATTACTGATTGTTTCAAAAGCTTTTAAGGAAAAAAAAAAAAATAAAGCAACAACCTTTCAAATTTTTATTGAGATTGTATATATTTCAAAGTAATTTTTTTTATAAAAAATTTAAGTAAATAATTTTTTAGTGATTAATTACATTCTTGAAAATGTTCTAAAAAAACATTTTCAAGTGATTGGTTTGTATGGAACTTTTTTTTTTAAATCATATTTTTATATTCAAACTAAAATAACATTTTTTATTCATGGAAACAAAACTCACCAATCCAACATTTAACAAAGAATAATCTCAAAAAATTTAACGTAAAACACACAAATACATGGTACCAACAAATCCACAATACAAAAATCTACAATAAATTTCACAGGATATAATATAATGAACACAAAATTCATCATTCCAACATTTAATTGAGAATACTTTCACAAAATTTAACAAAAAAACACAAATTCATGATACCCAAAGATTCCTAAGACCAAAATATAGAAAGGGATTAAATTACCAAAATTTGAAATAATTTTTTTTTTTTTTTGGAAATAAATGCAGTCTAAGATTGAAAATTCAAGACTGAAGTCAATTGGAAGATTGATTATAATTGTTGATCCGTAGAAATAAGATCGAATTACAAATTAATCTCTATAGATAATTAAGGAGTTTAGTTAAAGTAAAAGAAAGAGTTAGAGCGTGCACAAATCCCCACTACCATTAAATAAGATATTAGATTTAGAATAAAATAATTTAATTGCAATAGACCATTGGAAAGAAATTATATAGTTTTATTGCCATTGTCCCTGAACAAAATTTCACTAATCTCTCTCTCTCTCTCTCTCTCTCTCTCTCTCTCTTTCTATATATATATATATATAATAATAATAATAAGTAAAGCAGAGAGAAAATTCAATTAAATTTCAAATTGGAATTCAATTAGTGTCTAATTTTATGCCACGTGTCTCATCTAACCTAAATTTTAGAATTTTGTGCCAAGTGAGTTAATTTAGGTAAAAATTGAATTTCAATTAGAGTTTAATTTTGCTCAATGTGTTCCATTTAATATAAATTTTTATATTTTTGTGCCAAATTAGTTAATTTAATGTAGAAAACGAGGAGTCGAATATAATAAATCATAGAAAATATAATCATATAACTAAAAAAATTCAAATTTATAAGTCATATATATACATATATATATATATATATAGCTAAAGTAGGGAGAAAATTTAATTAATTCTAAATTTGAGTCTAATTTTGTGTCACGTGTCATTTAATTTTTAAATTTTTGTGTTAAATGAATTATTAGGTGCAAAAATCAAAAGATCTAAATTTAATTAAATTTTAGATTGAATTTTAATTGGGGTTCAATTTTGCGTCACATGTCTTATCTAATTTGTTAATTTTTGTTGCAAATGAATTACTGGGGGCAAAAATTGAAGAGTCTAGATCCAATTAGATTTCTAATCATATATATATATATATATATATATTATATGTAATTGTAATTGTTTTAAATGTACTCGTGTATATGTACGGGATTACATACTAGTATTAGATAAGATATTAAATTCAGAATAAAATAATTTAAATTGCAATTGACCATATTTTGATTGTTTTCAACAAAATAGGCAGAAGAACACAAAGTTGCGAACCAAAGTACAATTCTACTTCGAGGAAAAGGTTCTTAACATTTTCTCTAGTTTAATAATTAGTCTATCATTGCTTTTATATCTTTTTATTTACCAAGAAAGTATACCATGTTTTGGTAATACTAACTTAGCATCTGTTTTAGTATTTATTATCCAATAAATGAGTAACACCTGTTTCAAAAAACCACATTAGACTACTCCAATAAATGATAATGACTATCGGGAAGATAAATTAATCAATTATTAGAATTGTCTGATGTGGTTTTTTGAAACAGATGTCACTCATTTATTTAGTAGAAAATACCAAAATAGATACTGAGTTGGTATTACCAAAACATGGTATACTTTCTCCCATTTGCCACTTTATCAACTTCTATAGTTCTATCATTTGCCACTTTATCAACTTCTATAGTTCTATTAAGTTAATGGAAATACCTCATGGAACTATGCGCGCTTATGGATATTAGTAGTATGCACATAGGGTACCCTGAATAAATATCAATTTGTGATTGAGATTGCATTTATATCAAAGTAAAATGATTTTGATTAAATAATATTTTCAAGGAAACAAATTGTTTTCTAGTGATTAATTGCATTCTCTGACAAACATTTTCAAGTGCTTTATCAGTATGGAACATTTAAAAAATAAAATAAATATCAATTTGTGATTGAGATCGCATTTATTTCAAAGTAAAATTATTTTGATTAAAAAAAATTTCAAGGAAACAAATTGTTTCTAGTGATTAATTGTGTTCTTGAAAATGCCCTGAAAAACATTTTCAAGTGCTTAGTTTGTATAGACATTTAAAAAAATATATATTTTTATATTCAAGTAAAAAGTATTTCCTTTATGTAGGGACCCAGTTTGAGTGTTGGGCTTAATGTAACGTATCAGCTCAAACCCAAGTATCCTAGACAATAAATTTATAGAGAGGTGGGCTGAGAGGCCGGGCCGTAGTGAGTGGAGTAGTGGACCGATGCTATTTTCATAATAAAGAAAAGGAAATCACAAGAGCTATTTGTGCAAGGATGTCCTCGGAGAAGTCCGAGGAGATCAATTCTGCCTTTATTTTATCTCTAAGAGCTTTTCTTACAAGTTTCTTCCTTTTTTCCCCTCCCTAGCTCAGGGATCCTTTACATTATATATTACCCCTCTGGGGTAATCCTGAGCCTCCACTTGTTGGTTGTCTACGTCGTCACTTGAGTACCCGTCCCATCAGCCACCATGTTCAGCTTTCCGTGAGTCGTGATAGCCAAAGCAACACTGTTTGGGGGTCTCCTCCACATAAATGCGGCTAGAAGGGTAGCTGCCAAGCATTTAATGTGGAGGTCGTAGCCCCTCTCTAGGTGCTCCATGATCCCTCGTTCCTTCCTGTGCCCCCGGGGTGAACGCCTACTGTTAAAGCTCTTCGAATACATGCTTTGATCCATCGACCCAGGCTTGGTGACCGAATAATATATCTATATCGCATACGGAAGAAATGGTACACACATGTAGTGCCCAGGAGGTTATAAAGCATGTGTGGGAGTGAGACTTAGGCGATGTGGGACTAAGTACATGCTTGAGTGCAATGCTTAGCTCCTGCCCTTTCGTCTATAAACCGTGAGGGCCTGGCTCTTTTAATGTGGGGGCTTTTTTACCCGGCACCTTAAGAGCGTTTATCCGCTTTGGGGAGCCAGGATCGCATACGAAAGTAATGGTACACACATGTGGTGCCCAGGAGGTTATAAAGCATGTGTGCGAGTGAGACTTAGGCGATGTGAGACTAAGTACATGCTTGAGTGCAATGCTTAGCTCCTGCACCTTCGTTTATAAACCGTGAGGGCCTGGCTCCCCAAAGCGGATAAACGCTCTTAAGGTGCCGGGTAAAAAAGCCCCCACACTTTGTTTTTCTTTATAATAAAAAAGTAAGAAATATCATTCTCAAAAAAGAAAAAAGAAAAAAGAAAGTAAGCAATGTGGAGAGCATTGAAAGTGTGCAATTGAGAATAAGGCAAGAATCATGAGGTTCTATATATCTACAGTGGCAAAGGATTAGAGTTAAAAATTGCAGGATATTTCATTTCTTAATAATAGACTAAATCAAAAGAACAACTTGAATAACATTTCTATTTTTTTTTTTTAATTTCAAATCACAATGTTTAGAAAAACAACTTGAATAACATTTCTTGTTTACCTTTTCCTAGTCCAATCACAATGTTTAGAAAAATATTACCAACGAAATCCTCTCAAACATTTAAAATAATTTTAGGTAGTTCATTGGAGAAAAATGTCTTATCTTAATTTACAAAAAAAAAAAAAAAAAAAAAAAAGACCATTATTTAGACAAAAATAAAAATATGCATTTTTGTAGAAAGAGTAATGGCACTCCCTAATCATACAACGTTACATTTTGTCGATTTTTGTGTAGCATGATAGCATCTAATCTCTGGCCTACCCATATAAATAACTTTTGCATCTTAGAAGAACCTTATGCAGCATATATTTGTAGAGTATATATACAGTGGAAAACAAAAAAGTGAAATAGATGATTTGTATTCTGAAAAGCTATGGCTTGATTGCTAGAATATACTGAATTAAAAAACAGCACCAAATTACTATATAGTGCAATAAAAATGACAAGTTGTTAGTTACATTAGGATAAGGTTTTTATCAATAAAGAGAGAGATGGTGATTATTTAATTTTTTTAGCTTAATAATCTACTATGAAGGGGATAATCTTATATGGCCAGGGACTTCCTGGCATCTTTAAATGGGAATTCTAACTTTGTTAGCACCTAATATGTCCCCTCATCTTCGTCAAAAGCAGTTTGATTTTAATGCCAATCGGAGCACAAGAAGCTACTTCACCCAGAATGCTTCGCAAGATATGGAATGGAATAGAAAATCCAATAACTTTCCGAACTGGAATCTGCATAAGATGAAACATAGTGCTGAGGAGTTCAATTCCGTGGCCCAATGTCAAGGAGAGATTTGAAGTTCAAAGAGTTATAGCAGTCTTGGATTTGTCCATAGCTTTCTCTGCATCTTTTTGGTTGGCACTTGTGAGAATGATGGATCGGTAAGGGACTGTGGAGGGAATGGGTAAATGGGCGCTGAAAATAAGCGTAAAAAAAAATAATATTAAAAAAAAAAATTGTTGCGTAAAATTGAAATCTATCCTGCTACAATGGGCTGAATTACAGAAAATCTTCAATATTTAGATTAATTCATACATAAAAATGAAACAGAGGACCCAATTTTGAGACCCATGCATTTGCTTCAACAGAATGTTATATATCAATCAATGCAACCTGGCAACCTTGAAGTAATAGTCTCTCTCTCTAGAAATGAAACTATATGAAAACTGCATCATCAAAATGAGTCATGTGCAACAAGCCTTGAAAAAATAACAGGAGGCTTAGGCTGGGCTCCATTGAGTTCGCTATACGGCACAAGGCCTAGGTTTAAACATTTGGTCCTATCCACTGGCCAAGCAGATCTTCACACAATTGAGCCTGAATATAGGTTGAGCCCAGCTCTTAACCCAGGCAGGCTAGCAAAATGAAAATGAACAAGTCTATTTGTGAGCAAAGGCTTATTTATAATACAGATGTGTGGATGTGACTGGAGCCCACACTGCTCGTCAAAAGACAAATTTGAATATGAGCTTGACAGCAATAGGCCTTTTGTGGACTTCAACCGATTTCATTGCAAAGGAGCTCATCCGTGGGCCCTGTGGAGAAAAAGGAAACAGATTAAATTGTCATTGTAAACTTATTAAAAGCATCAAATTCATTTTTTGTAAAGTAGTATGTAGTATACAGTAGAAAAGAGAGAGAAAGTGAAAAAAAAAAAATGTAGTATACAGCAATGATAATAAAATAATGATTTGTATGTATAATACAAGGAGTTTCATAGAGAACATTGTAAGTAAATAGTTTCGTTTATATATATATATATATATATATATATATATATATAAACCCACACACACATACTTGTCAACAGTTTTTTATTCTCCAAAAAAAAAAAATTTCAATTTTAATTTTCTCTCTCAAATTATTCATTAATTAACCAATTGTTTCTCAAAAAAAAAAAAATTAACACCAATTAGAAGAATACCTAAAAGTTTTCATAAAATACCAAAGTCGTGCACTGTTAGTTATTAATTTTTCACTAATTAAGGGTTTCAATTCTCACACCTGAAACTAAGGATTTTGATTATTATACATCCACTACTTATTTTCATTAAAATGTGAGTATTTTCGCATTAAAATGTGGATATTTTGTATTAATTATGAATATGTGTGTCAAATAGTAGATATAAATAAGTGTGAATTAATATATTACCGCTAGAATATTGATAGGTTTTGTCTTTTTCTCATTGCTTGTTGCTCTGGCATTAGAACTTGCAGCTAATTGAGCTACAACGGCAACCCCACTTGGGACTATGTTGATTTACCCTGTTGCTCGAATTTCACTGTCTAAATAGTAGCAATATCACTCCAGTCCAAGGGCTTCTACCCCGGCTGTCTTGGCAGTGGCTTTGAGTGCTTCACCAATAGAGATTGCACCACCACGCCCACCACCATATTGTTCAAACATGGCTGGTGGTGCCAAGGGAGCTCGCTAACTGTATTGATCAAGAACCTAGACTCATCAAAATATTACACATTTCAATCAATTAGGTACCAAAAATTAAAAAAAAAAGTAGTTGTGCAAAAGAAGCAACAGAATTACATTGTTATGCACAAAATAAGAAATGGAGAGACTAGTGCACAAAATAAAAAATGGAGAGCCAAGACATACCCTCTTCAATGTGTGTTACACGGTTTAAAAATCAATCATAACCACATCTCATTAATTAAGAGTAGTTGGAGGAAGGTGTAAACGAAAATAAAATTAGTTTATTCTCTATCATACTCACGAAAATAAAATTTGCAAACAAGGTGACACCCTACCTAAAAATAAAAAATGTTGTTTAGCTTCTATTGGTATTCCTTGCATGTAATAACAATATAACATTGATTTAAAAAATAATAATAATTTGATGGTTAGCATGGGAGCACAAGTTGGATGCCATCAATCTGGCCAAATTTGAATTTTATTTCCGGTTCTTACCCGGGATCTCAAGTTGTTGTTCAAGACAAATCTAGCTGCCAATATACTTCCATGCAAAAAAAAAAAAAAAAAAAAAAAAACAAAAACAAAAACAAAAACAAAAACAAAAACAAAAACAAAAACAAAAACAAAAACAAAAAAAAAAAAAAACAAAACAAACAAACAAACAAACAATTTAATACCCACAAAGCCTAGAATTTCTCTATATGGATTAGACTTTCGTCCAAAGGTCTTTATATTTCTTTAAAAAGTGAGCTCAAGTCTTTTTCATTACGTAGGGTGGCTTAAAAGCCGAAAGTTATCACTTCACGGAATGGGCTTAAAAGCCCAAAATTGCCCACTACATGGAATGAGCTCAAAGCCCGAAAATCTACTCCTTAATGTAATGGACTTGAGAGCCTAGATTTCTTTTCATTTCACAAATTCAACATGGAACTCATGATAGCACTCGTAATCAAAGGTCAAGGCCCTTACTAGCATAAAAATGGGTTGAGGGAGGCAAATATGTCATTCAAGGGGACTAAATAGGCCATTCACGCCATTGGGTTACGGGGCCCATACTCAAGTTACTTCTTATTTTTTATTAGATTGACGAAGAAAGAGAGAGAAACAGAAAAAATAAAAAAAATAAAAAATAAAATAAAAAGTGGATTACTTTTATTACTAATTTATTATGATGCTCTTTCATAAAATTCTCATATAAATATATGAAAGAACATCATAAATAATTTTTTAAGAATTGTATGAAAATGAATAAATTTAATAAATTTAAAATTTAAAGGATTCAATTAAACGAAAGTAAACTTAGAGAACTTAAATGAATTTTAGTCAAACTTAGAGTATGCAATTTACATTTTAGCCAATAAAATATTAGACCACAGGCCAAACCAATTTAATACCTAAAAAACGCAGAATTTCTCTAATGCTACATGGATTATAACTTTCGGCCCATGGTCTTCAACTACCGACGATGTGTTTATCAAAAAGGAAAACCGAAGTGATCCACATAAAAACCTCCTCGTGGCCCTTGAAACTGAATCGATCAACTAGTAAATAAGTTGGAGTACAATGATTACAACATAGACCCTTCAAGCCTAGACTACCCTATGTATTTAGATCCTCCAAGTCTCAACTACCAATGGGCTTCACCTAGCCTTGTCTTCACTAGCTTTTTGAATCTTGAAATTATCACCAATTGCATCCACCATAGAATGGCATAACCCAATGCTTCCCAAAAACTCCAAAGCAACTCACAACACTCAAAATAGGTGCAGTTTGTGTTTGGGCTAAGAACCTCTCAAAGAGTATGGAATTGGAGAGGGGAAGAGTATGAGGAAAACTAAGAGAAATGTATAGAGGATTGTAGGTATGCAATCTCTAACTCTCAAATGGATTTCTAGGGTTTTCTCTTTAAAACTCTCATTGTTCTTATTACAATTTCATGGGTAATATGGACTTATATAGTATAGGTAAAGAAATAAGGAAAGGCACACATAAAACAAGTTGATAGTGCATCTCGTGAGTCAGGTCTTGAGTTGGCCAAGTCGTGAGACACTCGTGAGATGCCTCTGACACTGAGATCTTTGAACTTTCAGCATATGTTCCTCACATGACCTTTCAAGAGTTGCACCACTTGCGAGCTAGTCATGAGACAAGTTGTGAGATGTCCTGTATTCAAAGTTCTTCACCAAATTCTCACACTAAACCCATTACATTTAATTCCACAAAAATGCAAAGAAATGATTGATGAATCACAATCAAATTTGACACAAAATTAAAGTCAACATAACATAATTGAAAATCACAACTTTACAGAACTAATCACAAGTGAGATAATTGTCACAGTATAAAGCGTAAGAGAGATTTATATTAAAAGGGTAATTTCTTCTTCATTTTTTTTTAACATATAAAATTGCCACTTGGCATACGCATCAGCATCATTGCATTACTTTTATCTTTCCATTTGGCACCTCAAATTTTCCATCCCTTAGTTAACGATGATGACCTTTTTGATACATGAATAAAATATTAAGGTTTAAAATGAAGAATTTGAAATGATAGGGACTATTTTAAAACATGGGGCAATAGTTGAAGACTAAAAGTGAAATTAATTTTTTTTTAAATTAATGAAGTGCTATGAGTTAGGCTTGAATCATCCTATGATCACATGAATAATCATTTATTTTAATTCATATGATGACATCTTTACTACGCTATGAAATGTTTGATTACTTGTGTGTTGCATGACATGAGTAATGTGTTGGGTGTACTTGTGTGAGTGAAGTCCCAAATTAAATAATGATAAGAAGAATAAGTGATTAATACAATATAGTTGAGATTATACTCATTAGGATTAGGCTTTTGGAGTTAAGTGATGTCTTTATATATTATATTAACTACTTAAGGAGACTTTCCAAGATGTTTATCTCTCCAACATAATGACCATTAATTTCAGATCATTGATTCTAGACTAAGCATTTTTCAATGTAATCTTACATTTTTAGAATTTAATTAAGAATCAAAGTAGTATATTTTCCTTAAATTGTGATGAGGAAGGAAATTTTATAATTTTGTAGTTTTTATTCTAAGATCAATATAATTTCAAAATTATTTTCTTGTTTTTGACTCAATAAGAAGTGGCTCCAAGTATGAAACCCTTAATTTAGAAAGTACGATAGTGTCAGTAGGGTCATCATTTTGGGAAAAAAAATCTTCATTATTTTAGAAAAAAAAAAAAATTCACCAAGCCCCGCATTCATCCAGTTCAAGGTCATGGTCTCATAGAATGCAATAGAACACATTTATCTATTGAGCCCAAAGAAAGAAGCTATCGATCTCAATGTTGTACATTTGTTGATGGCTTATGAGGCTACTTACTGCTAATCAATGGACACATCAATCTCCGAAATCCTCAAGTTTATTTTTAGTTTCTAATTTAATTATTGTTTTCAGAATTAATGCTACTCCTTCAAATTTTATTTTATTTTAATTGAATCCCTCCCCTAATTAATGTGCTTGGATCCACAAAATGAAACTTGGCAAATTTAAATTTAAATTTACTCCAATATCTTTATTATAAGCACAAAATGTACGGTATATAACTATACATGACAAATCTGGTTTGGTCACTCATCAGCAGAACTTTCAGCACTTGTTGCACGTCAGTTTCCAATAGAAAAGCCTCTCAAATACAAGTTCCAAGGGCGAAGGAAATAGCTCGAAAAGCACAAAATATCTAATAAGAAAGCTCCTCTAGACCGCATAGCATCAATGACATTTCCATCTCACTTCTGCACTGGGATCAGGAAGCTACTGTTCTGTTGTAGTTCCAAAGTTGAATGGGCTTGATCAGTATATGCTTCAGTCACTCGGTAGGCCCACAACATTGGATATGGGCCCATTTGGTGATGGAGTCTTTAATTAAGCAGCTGTGTAATGGGCTTGATCCGAATATGCTTCAGTCAAACCAGGCCCGTTAGTTTCTCAAATAAATAGTCAAATTCAACTCATTATTTGAGAGCTAATGCCTAGAAAGCACGGACGCGGCTGGGAGGGTGCCGCACCGGAGTCCGACACTGCTGCCCGCGCGTCAGTGCCGCGTCTAAGTTTTTTTTTTTTTTTTTTTTTTTTTTTTTTTTTTTTTTTTTTTTCACGGACTCGTGCCGACTCGACTCGATTCGCGCTGAATCGGCTTAGATTCACGCCAAACCGGGCCAATTTCGGCCAAAAAAGGGCCGTTTTGGTCCGTATCGGCCGGCGGCCAAAATGGACTAAAACGGCCGAAACAGGCCGAAATTTTCACTTAAACTCGCCGGAATAGCCAAAATCTACTTTTAATGAAGCCCAAACATCCTAAATCAGTCATTCCTCAATTTTTTTAGAATATTTTAGTAGTAAAAATATATAGAAAATAAAAATAAAAATATTTTTAATAATTTTTTAATCGCTGAGTCCCGCCGCACCCGCACCCGCACCCACCTTTTTCAAAAATTGCCGAGTCTCGTACCTGCTTCCACACCCGCAAGTCCCGAAACGCACCCGTGCTTCATAGGCTAATGCAACTGTCGTTAGCTCAAACAAAAGGCAAAACGATTTTGTCCCGAAATTCTTCAACGAAAGCCCAGTAGATGAGTCACATAAGTCACTTCAAATGAAGGGAAGTATTTCTGCCATCTCTGATCCTTTTTTCTTTTTCTTTTTCTTTTTTTTTTCTTCATGTCACTGAGCTTCGAAATCTTCTCGATGACCAACAAAAAAATGTTTCTAATATTTTTCTCCTTTTTTGAAAGCTCTATTTTTCATTTTAGGGATATGATAATTTACTCAAAAGAAGAATTTGAAAGCAAATGCTAATGAAAGCAGAACGTATTCTACTTTCAACCAAGATTTAAGAAAGATAGTTCTAAATGATCAAGTTGAGATACGGTTACATAATGCAACTTCTGTTGTTGTTCCGTCAATGGCACCCTTTAAGAATTGAAGTAAACATCATCTCGAAAAGATAATTGCCAGATATATATGGCAGAATGCTTGGTGGCAAAAAGGGGTTCTGGCGTTTTGCCAAGAAAACTTCTCAATGGCATGAATTATTTTAGGTGGACTAGGATGTTTTGTTACCATCACTCCATTTTTCCAGCTTTCTTATTTCTTTAAGTTTTATGTACCAAACATTTTCATTCATGGAATTGCTGATACACGGTAACATTTTATTTTTACAATGTCCAAATTCTTATAAGGTGAAAATTACTCATGTTGCTCAATCTTCAAATGCGGTAATTGTTTTCTCACACTCGTTAATGTCACCATGTACACACAATGTTCTTAATTTCAAACGCGATATCCATTTTTTTTTAATTGGTTTCTATATAAAATTTGAAATGAGTAATATGTAACGACAATATACAATAAATAACGTGAGAATTAATACCCTTCAAATTTTATTATTCAGAAATTTGAATATTAGAATATTGGCATTGGTATTTATAGGAGTAAATGCAATGCACTCAAATGAATTTTTTTTTTTTCTTCGAAAGGTTGTAGAACTGCTTGGTAGTGGGATTAGAATTTGAATTCAAATTCTAATATAGAGAAAAGATTGGGATAAGGATAAGTATTTCTTTTTCAAATGAGCAGTAATTTGAATTCAAATAGAACATGTTTGTTTAAATTAAAAAAAAAAAAAATATATATATATATATATATATATAAGATGTGTAAGATTTTTTTATTTTATTTTTATTGGAGGTGTTTTATTCAGATCAAAAAAGGTTAAATTTTAGGGAAAATATAAGGATCAACGTGAAAGGGGATAAATGAATAGAAAAAGGGCTAAATTTTGGGGAAAAAAATGAACGTGAATTAAATGTTAGAACAAAAAAAAAAAAAAAAAAAAAAAAGAACGTGAAAAGAAAAAAACTTAAATTTTAGGACTTCTCTTTTTAACGTTATTGATCACCCAATTCTTAAAACATTTGCAGGAAAAGCAATTGGATACTGGATTAAGGTAATTTGGACTTAAAAGTTGTCCAGTTTAAGGAGGAGAATTCTCTTATAAATAGTATAGATAACTTTATTTCCAAATATCCATAATTTTTATTTTGTCAAAGCCCCAACTATCAAATTCTTAAAAAAAAAAAAATCAATTAAAACATTTATAAAAAATAATCAATCAAAATAGTCTATTATTCAAGCTTTAGAGACATGTAGGAGCCATATGTTGTGAAAGTGTTCCTTTGGGACATAATTTTCCACCAAGGAAGAGATCAAGGAAGAAAGAAAAAACATATTAAAAATATGGGTTGGATTCTCAACTTGAAGAGAGGGTATATGTAATCACCATCTTACATAAGGGTAGGTTTCGTGCTTGTAGGGTCCACCCCTATGTGAGAGGATGATTATACATCCTGTATACTATCCTTTATCTAGTTTTGAGGCTTGCAAAAAAGAAACTAAGGCTACTAAGGATGCTTCCCCCCCCCCCCCCCCCCACTCCCTTTTTTTTGTTTTTGTTTTTTACACCCCAAGGGGCATGGTTTGTTGGTTTGAGCCCACTCGTCCTTTCACACGTGGCTTGGGTGCAAGAGGGAAGTTCAAGTAGCAGTAGCCTCATCATCCTCAGATGGTCCTATGCCATCTAAGTGCATGTTTAAGTTGGTAAGGAGCAGTGATCACACGTGTGAGGCTCTCTTTTTCTTTTATATATATATATATATATATATATATATATATATGAGACCACTTTTTTATGAAGAAAAAAGAAAAAGAAAAAGAGGGGAGGTTTAGGGTTGGATAAAGAGAAGAGAAAATAAAAAAGTGAAAGGTTGTGCCCAAAAAAGAAGTTAAAAGGTCACTTTATGAGCTCTTGTTGTGTGTGTGTGTGTGTAAATTTCGTAAGAGTTTCAACTGAGTAGTTAATGATAAATAACTAATTGATCTAAAAGCATAAGTTGTTAGGAAATAGTGAATTTGTTTAATTAACCATAATTTCAAAAATTCTTCTCATGCGTGAGCATAGATTTCCCCTTAATAAGTAAGGTTAAACATGTGAGAATTTTAACATTTCACAACACACATCTTTGCATTTGGAAATGCCCTTGTAGCATGCATCATGCTGAAGGGTTAATTAGCAACTTTCCAACTTCCTGTGCATTAGAGATGATGACACTATTGGAGAATTTCATTTTCATCTTTGAAAAGTTCAGAATTAAGAATTTTTTTTTTCTTTTTGATAAAATCTGATAAAAAAGTCGACACGATTGACCCATTTAACAAATGGGTTGTGTTACGGTTGAGGAATCTTGACCCGTTTAATAAACATGTCGGGTTAGCATTAACCCATACAGTTGGATCTTCATGAGTCGACATAACCCGAACTTCACACACAAACACGAATTACCACTCCTATGTAAAATTTCTACAAAATAGAACACTCTTCTACTAATCTATTTCTTCAAAACAAAATTATCCAAAAAAAAAAAAAACTCTTCTCAATCCACTTTGATATTTTTCTCAAGACCACGTGCATTAGACCAAAAAAAAAAAAAAAAAAAGAGGCTCATTGCACGCACAAAGCATATGTAATGAGGCTAGTTCTCTATATTATTTTTTAGTTTCTTCAAAACTTTATTGCTTCAAAATTCTCCTCAAAAAAAAGTAAAGTGCTTCAAAATTCAAATGGCCATCTAAGTACAACCAAAGGGCCCCCAAAATTCTCAACCAAAAAAGAAAAAGGCAAAAAGCCCAACTTGTGGGCCTGATCAAATGGGCCATTAAAATTACCTATTACATAAATTTATATTGGCCCAAGGGGGATATTTTCGTACTTTTCAAAATATGTATCATCTGCCCAAAACAGCATTTCTTGTATTTCTTGTGCAGTATTTATATGATGACACTATTGCAGAATTTCGTTTTCATCTTTGAAAAGTTCAGAACTAAGAATTTTATTTTTTCCTATGGTTGAGGCACTATTGCAAAATTTCATTTTCATCATTGACACTATTGCATTCACGCAATATCTTTTAAAATCTGACACCCCTACCCTCCAACACATCAATATTTGAAGCTAATATCAAAATGACTAAAACGGTGTGGAATGTCTCTCTCCCCAAATTTCTCTAGAAATCTTATATTGAATTGCTCTCCCCAACAAATAAAGTTTACTTAAAAAAAAAAAAAATTTAATTTCTGTTTTCAGAATTAAAAGTATTCCTTCAAATTTTTTATTAAATCCCCCCCATCAATGCGATTGGATCCACAAAATGAATTTAATTTTAATTTACTCCCATATCAAATAAGCACAAAATGCACCGTATATAACTATACTTGATAAATCTAGTTTGGGCATTAGCAGAGCTTTCGTTGCACGTCAGTCTCCAAAAAAGCCTCTTGGATCCCAGTTTCAAGAGCAAAGGAAATAGCTCGAATAGCACAAAATGCAGTTGCTTCAGCCATACCTAATAAGAAAGCTCCTCTAGATCGAGCGCATAGCAGCTGATGACATTTCCTTTGTCATCAAGTATATACATACCCAGCCTTACGCATTCCAAAAATCCTGCATTATGACAGCAGCAGCCCAATTAACTATATACCCCCCACAAGGAAAAGATTTACATCACACTTCCAACCTTGCCATAGAAGCGTGTTGTCTAATATTTTGCCAACAAATTCATGCTATTAATTTCCAGCAACAACACAAGCATCAAGCAACTGGCTACCATGAATGAGAGTGTTTCATTGATGCCAAAAGCACCCGGCCGTAACAACAAAGGCTTCTAGACTTGCACAGTTGCACCCACCAGTTTCTGCAGAATTAATAATATGAATCAAAAAAGTGGGTAAATCAGCTTGATATGTAGCCCATTTTTGGAAGCTGTGTCCTAGCAATTACAAACAACATTAGCAGTGATAATGGGTCTTGTGATAATGTAGGATTTCAAGAGCGATTAAAGCATTATTCGTGATGAGTGTATCTGGAAGTAAAGAAGAGTTCAACCGGTTGGATCATAGTTCATAAGACTTTGGTTATCTATTACCTGATCATAGTGGAACAGTGACTGGGCAGGCCCATAACATTAGATTTGGGCCCATTAAGTTGTTGAATCTTTAATTAAGCAGTTATGGAGTGGGCTTGATCCGTATATGATTCAGTCACACCCAGCCCATTAGTTATGGTCTACAAATGAGGGATATAAGATTTGGTCCCCAAATGCTTCAAACAGGTCCCTTATTTTTAGATGAGTTGTCAAATGATGTCGAAATATTTTTTTTTTTGTTTTGTTTTTGTTTTTTTTTTTCAAGTCACTGAGCTACAAAATCTTTCTCCATGACTAAGAAAAAAATCTTTTTGATAGCTTTCATTTGTTTTTTAAAGCAATATTTTTCATTTTAGGGATACGATATTTTGTTCAAAATAAGAATTTGATAAAAATACTAATGGAAACATAATATCTTCTACTTTCAAGTTTCAACCAAGGTTTAAAAAAGACGGTGCAAAATGATCCAGTTGAAGAATGATTACGTAGTGCAACCTCTGCGGTTGTTCCATCAATGAAATTCCTTATGAAGGAAGATCAGTTGAAAAAGTTTACTGATATATGCTAGAATGCTTGGTGCCAAAAATGGGTTCTACCCCATAAAACTTCTCAAAGGCATGAAATGGTTTAGGTGGATTAAGATTTTTTTTTAATTAAAATTATATTACCACTATTTTTCTAGCTTTAGTACCAAACATTTTTGGATGTTTATACATTTGTGGAATTGCTGATATATGAGAACATTTTTTTTTTTTTTTTTTACAATGCCCTAATCCTTTCATTATGAAAATTAACTATGATGCTCAACTAGGAAGTGCAAACTAATGAGATATAATTCTCTTGGTGCCTAATATATATGCACTCAAATGACAATTCTTGTGCATATTCTGGTGTACATTAAAACATTATAAAATTGTTATTTGTATAAACCACAACGATACATTATAAAATTGTTATTTGTATAAACCACAACGACAATCAATAGTAAAATCATGTAGGATTTGTGGACGTTTCTTGGGAACCTCTTTAAATTTCTAACTAAGCCTTTACAACATTAATACTTCTACAGCTATAAATTGAAAAAACTTCAAAGTTATTATTATTATTATTTGAAGAAAAACTATAATTCAAAGGTATAGCTATCCCAATTACCAAAATTAAAAAAGAAAACTATTAATAAAAGGTAAAATTGTAGTATAAATTCTTTGCAAAAATTTATACAAAAACTTTAGTTGTTGTAAGTCATTAATGTTGTAAAATATGAATCACAGATACCAATTAATGTAAAAACTGAAGTTCTATTATTAATTTGTCATAGGAAATGGCCTTTCTTGATACCATTATCATACAAGGTTGATGGCAAAATATGGTTTTTAGAAAAATATCCAAATTAGTTTGTTTGTTTCGATGGAAAATATTGTGTAAAGATAGTTTTTCCTATTTTTTAGTCTTTGATAACATTAGAAAAAATGAGTCAAAGAAAAACTATTTTTGATCAACATAAAAAATATGGCTTATTTTTAGAAATTGTTTTCCACTATTTTTTTTTTTTTTTGAAAACAACTCTATCTTACTGTAAACTAAATAAGGGAAATTAAAAGATTTATTTTCAACTCATTTAAGGTTACTACCAAACATAAGAAAATAAGATAGTTTTATAGAAAACATTTTTTGGAAAATGACTCATTTTCTAGAAAAATTATCGCCGAAACAAACAGAGCGTAAATAACATTGTAGGAATGAAGAAAACCAAAAGGAAAAATAGATACAAACACATAAAAGGGAATACCAAGATTTACGTGGTTCGGCCTTTGGCCTATGTCCACAAGCTGCAACAACAAAAAATTTCACTAATAAATATAGAGAATACAAAATGGTGTGGAAGCATTCTTACAAAACCCAATCCCGATACACCCAAAATTATTCTCTCATACAAGTAGTTCTCTCTCTCTCAATACAAAGAATAGGGCTGAATACAAAGTTCGAGACTGCACCTAAAACAAGGAGAAGTTTTCGCTTCTCTAAAACTGCTGCACAACCTCCTTCACACAGCCCTCTTCAAAGAGATCTTCCATTCCTTTACAATTTCTGCTACACCCAAATTGTTAGACTAGCCACACAAACGGCAAACCATATATATTTAATCAAGAGGAAAACAAAGCGAACAAAGACGGATGTTTCAAATGCCAAATCAAAACTGAGCCCAACCAAAAGGCCCAAGTTCAAGTTATTTCCAAATATGCCGATAGGCTCCAAATGCATTCAAATTAGAGGACAAACAAATGAACTAAATGCACATAATCCCAAAGTAACTCCAAATATGCCAATAGAAGCAAAATGCATCCAATTACGCTCAAACACAAAAACAAACAAACAAGAACCAGGAATGCTTCTTGAGGCCGTAAGTAAGAAACCATTTATCAAAAACCAATAGAAAAAAAATCCAATTAAAGAAAAACTCCAGAAGGTCAAAAACACAAATACAACAACCAAACCTGGAATAAATTTATAGCTACAATCTCATGGCAGGAATTGACAGAAGTAAAAGATTTACATTTAAAGATGCGATTTAATTTTTTTTTTCTTTTAAAATCCTTTTGTAGATTAAAAAAAATGTTGCTAGTTGTTTGGAAGTTACGTGAGAGTTCTGCACACCTAAAATTCTATCATCCAAATTCTAA
The DNA here is from genome assembly GCA_033629205.1 of Lithocarpus polystachyus. Taxonomy (NCBI): domain Eukaryota; kingdom Viridiplantae; phylum Streptophyta; class Magnoliopsida; order Fagales; family Fagaceae; genus Lithocarpus; species Lithocarpus polystachyus. The sequence goes on along the minus strand of CM066164.1, from coordinate 26,741,095 downwards.
GAATTTTTGGACAAAATAAGATTTGTGACAATTTCACACCACCCATTCATAAAAGAAAAGCCAGGGCATTTAAGTTTGTCTTGATAGCTTGTCCAAGTCTAGCCATGTGTTTCATACAAATTTTTGTTTTTAAATAAGCAAATCATTTTTCATGAACCTGGAAACAAATTGCATGCTCCTAGTGTTTTTGAATTCCAATCTTCTCAGGCTTGGTTCACCTGCACCCCAAACATCTATTGTAAAACTTGTAACAATTCTTGAGCTTAAAAATATATATAGAAAAAACTACCTCGGCTAGATAATTCAAAGTAGATAATTCATGCGCAATGCTTCCCTTGCCTCCACTAGTTAACCTCTTCCCTCCATTGCTGCCTATTTAAATTAAGGCTCCCCATTGTAGCTCAGTTTTGCCTGTTTCCTTGGCCTGAGTTTCTTTCATTTCATTCCCATTGGAAGAAAGTTTCAATGCATAATTGTCTAGATGTACGGAATCCCATTTTACATTGCCGTAGGCCTAAACGAATTACTTTTGGCATGTTTTGGAGAGTAGAACAAGAAGAGGGGAAGTCCTGTTTTTATTCCAGTCTTGTGGATGAGTTGTGTGGTCAGAAACAATGAGAGCAAGTGTGAAGATACCTACGACATTGGCAGAGTGAGACACTTGAGAAGAACTAATTCTCTAGAACTTGATACAACATCTCAAATAGCAGTCTCCAATAAACATAATCAATAAGAACTGTAATAAAATAGAAGGAACCCAAGGAACATACCATTATAAGTTCGAAGCCAGTTTTCTGATTGACCTTAACCACCTATGTTTCCCACACCTTGAGAACTTTAGGACCACAAAAAAGAGAAAGAGCTCGGCTTCCAATTAGGTTGAAGAGCTTAGGTCAAGAGGCATGGAGGCTCCGACAGTAAGACGGAGGCATGGAGGCTCCGACAGTAAGACGGAGGCTTGGATGGGTCGATGATGAACAATGAAGCTGCCGAAGATGAATAGTCATGCGAATTATGGTTCTTGAAGTATTGTCCTCATAAGTATCTAACACTTCACATGAGGATGGAATGTCTATAAGCAAAATATCATACATGAGATACGTAAACACTTACGAAGCTTCATTCAAAATTTCAAATTCCCGAGATCAATGAGCTCTCCTAATGTGATCATGCGCAAAGGCTTTGTGAAAGGGAATTTCCAATTTAATAGCTTCTGATAAACTTGTTGCATTGTGGGACGAGATTGTGGACTGGTGTGTAAGCATGCTAACGCTATCTTCGCCACTAAAACCACCTTCTCATTCCCGAGATCAATGAGCTCTCCTAATGTGATCATGCGCAAAGGCTTTGTGAAAGGGAATTTCCAATTTAATAGCTTCTGATAAACTTGTTGCATTGTGGGACGAGATTGTGGACTGGTGTGTAAGCATGCTAACGCTATCTTCGCCACTAAAACCACCTTCTCTGCAACTCTATTTGTAGGATGTGCAAGACGTTGATCCAATATATCTTCTAGTAGCAAATCATGGGACGATAATGAAAATGATGAGATCAATCACCCGGATGCCTTCCAATAATTACTTCCAACGCGACTACTCCAAAGCTATAAACGTCACACTTTTCACTTACTTCCATTGTATATACATGCTCTGAAAGTAAGATACACGAACACCCAATAAAATTATAGATATACATACATAAAATGTATATTCATTTTAAATTTGGAATATATTCAATTTATAACCAATTTAATGATTACTATTTTTTAGAAATTTAATGGTTACTTAAGTAATAATATTTAACAAAGCTAACTAAATAAATCAAATTAACTTTATAGTATATACATTCAAATTAATTAAATTCAAAAGTGATAATACATAATATATGATCCAAAATAATAATTTCCTTTCATCATCTTGTCTAATCAACTTCATCTAAGTCAATATTATTATCATATTCATCATATTGCAAAATTATTTTTTCATTGACATTTTCTTCATTATTATCAACATTTACTATATATTTTTTCTTGGCATTCTAACTTTTTAGACTTATAACAATAATAAAAAAAATAAAAAATAATTATATATTTATTTAATACATTATTCATAGCATAGAAAAGAAATTTGCAAATATGAAAGTGAATTGTCTTATGTATAGTCCAAGTTTTGTAGGAGAGAGAGAAGAGGGGGAAAAAACTCGTAGAAATGTTATTTTATTAGACTTAATTAAATTTCCCATTAATTTTTTTGTTTAAACAAAGTCTAAAAACTTGTTTTCCCAAAAATTGTGTTAAAAAAAATCTAATAAGTTGTTTAAATAAAATAAAATCACAAATTTTAACAAAAAAAAAAAAAACTCATTTTTAACCCACATGTCTACGCATCGTATGTAAGATTCACTGATACTATATGATTTAAACAATATACACCTATGTATCAGACGATTAATGAGCACTTATGATACATAATGTTTTGTACATGATACGATACACATAATACGATATATATTACATATCGTACGATAATGACAACTATGAATATGACTAGAGACACAATATTTCACAAAGCTAGTGATTTAAAATATTATGACGATTTATGAACACTTACAATACATAAGTTTTTGTACACGATATAATACACATCGTATAATACATATCGTATATCGTATGATACTAACAACTGTAGCTAGGACTAGAGACACAATATTTTACAAAGTTAGTGATTTAAAATACTATAATTGGTACTAAATTAAGCGGTGTTAGAAGTCTATGTAAAAGCTAAAAGCCTTGTAGCTGAACCAACATCTTCTGATGTTTCCAACTAAAATGCCTAGCATTCAAATTTTCCCACCCCTAATTATCAATTTATCTAAAGCAAGAAAAAAAGAAGAAAGTCTATATATAAGTGATGTTACTTCAATCATAACTTGTCATATTAGCAATTGTGAAAATTTTAATGTTGCCAACATTACTTAAATAACATACCTAGAGCAGTGTATCCAAATGTACTAGCAAACGAAGTCCAATAAGATGTGTCAGAACTCATAATACTAGCTGTGCCAAAGTCAGAGACATGAGATTCATATTTTGAATCTAGTAGAACATTCTTGCTTGATATATCACGATGAATTATTGGACTGGAGCAGTCATGATACATATAAGACAGAGCACTTATCACACCTTTAACAACATTTACCCTCTTAACACAATCAAACTCAAGTGCTAATTCATCATTGTTTAGTATCTTTTCCAAGCTCCCACCTTCCAAGAATTGATAAACTAAAAGCAAGTGTCATGAATGTGAGCAAAAACCATGAAGCTTTACGATGTTGCGGTGCCGTATTTTAGTTAGACTATGTATCTCACTGGTGAAAGCTTTTAGATTGACGACACCATCTTCTGAGAGTGGGTGAAGTTTCTTTACAGCAACAACTTGACCTGTAGACAATTCAGCTTTATAAAAAATTCCATGGCCACCTACACCAATAATATGTTTGTCATCAAAATCCTCGATTGCTTCAATAATTTTTTCATAAACCATTTTCCCATTATAGCTCCATACTGCAAACATATTTTGATGTTCTTCTTCTTTTGGTGTAATTTTTACCTTCATCTTTCTTGAGCGAATATATAATGTGATTCTAATAATGATAAATATAAGTAAGACAATGCCTAAAAGGGTTGAAATAAGTTTCGTGACTTTATTCCCCCTTTTGGCATGAGGATTGTGGCTAATTGCAGAGGGACAAGCCTTCAATCCTGTGGCATTGCCACACAAAACCTTGTTATTTCTAAAAGCTTCAATAGGTGCCTCACGAAATGCTTTAGTATTCAGAATAGGACCCCGAAGTTGATTGTAGGACAAATCAATGGATGTCAAGCTTATCATTTGATAAAAACTTGAAGGAATAGACCCAAAGAACTCATTGTGGGAAAGATTCAAAATTTCTAATGTTTTCAAATCTCCAACTTGTTGTGGTATCTCTCCCGTTAGAAAATTTTTACTAAGATCAAGATTTTGAAGATATTGTAAATTGCTTATTTGAAGTGGGATGTATTTGCTTAAGTGATTGTTGCTCAAATTTAATAACCACAACTTTTTACAATTCCCTAGTTCGGGAATTAGGCCGCTTAGACCATTTTTGGCAAGATTAAGCTGTTCTAGATTTGGTAGCATTCCAAAATTATAAGGAATGTGTCTAGAAATTTTGTTATTGTCTAGAAACAGGTCTACCAAAAACGTCAGCTTACATATTTCCTTTGGAATCTCCCCCTCTAGCTTATTTGAGGAGAGGTTTAGCACATGTAATTGAGTTAAATCTCCAAGCCCAGAAGGTATTCTACCTGAAATATGATTGTTAGAGACTTTTAGGCATGTCAAGTTTTTAAATTGCCCTAACTTAATTGAAAGCTCACCATAAAACCTGTTATAACTCAAATCCATGTATACTAAGTTGGGGTATACACCACCGAAACATTCTCCAATATTTCCAGTAAGTTGATTTTCTTCAAGTAGGACTCTAACTAGGCTATTGCACTTTTGTAAAGATTTTGGTATTGAACCAATAAAATGATTATGTTTTGCATTGAAGACCTCAAGCACTCCACCAAGGCACACATTTTCTAGCAAATGGCCAGTCAATTGGTTATCTGATAAATCAAACACAATTAGTTGAGTAAAATTGTTCATTTCCAAAGGAATGGGACCATTTAACTTATTTCTAAAAAGTGTTAAATATTTGAGTTTGGTTAAGTTTCCAAGAGAAGCAGGAATAACACTTGTTAAATTGTTAAAAAATAACAAAAGGTCAGTCAGAGAACTTAGAATTCCTAATTCTTGAGGGATAGAACTAGAAAGTTGATTATCATGAAGATGTAAACAGGATAGGTTTGTTAAGTTTCCAAGAGAGGCAAGAATGACACTAGTGAGACTATTTGCAAATAACTCAAGATCAATGAGAGAATTTAGCATTCTTAATTCTTGAGGGATGGAACCAGAAAGTTGGTTCTTATAAAAAATTAGAAAGGTTACTTCAATTAAATTTTTAAAAGAAGCAGGAATGACGCCTGTGAGATTGTTTAAAGCTAACCCAAAGAAACGTAGAGAATTTAACTGTCCTATTTCTGGAGGGATATGGCCACTTAAATGATTTTGACTAAGGTCAATGTGGTTAAGACTTGTTAATTTTCCTATTTCAGGAGGAATTCTCCTAGTGAATTGATTATCGAAAAGGTTAAGACAAGAGAGTTTAAAGAGGTGACTAATATTTGAGGGAATGATCCCATATAGTGAGTTATCAGAAAGGTCAAGACTGAGTAGATTGGGAAAGGATTGAAAGCTAAGATTGTGAAGCGTACCTATCAAACCATAGCTTGAAAGGTTTAGATGGGTGATGCTTCCAGACTGGTCGCAATTTATTCCAACCCAATTACAATGAGTGGTTCCAACCCAGGAGGACAAGAGAGACTGACTTTTGTTGTGAAGGCTGAGTTCCCAGTTTAGAAGAGCCATCGCTTCCTTTGATTCCTCTGCTATCTTAACCTTACTGTTAGCGTAAGCAAAAGGAGAAGTAACGGAGGAAACAGAAGCAGTGGATGAGAAAACCAAATCAAGGATGATGACAAGGAGGACTAAGAGTAGAGATGAAATGAATTGGTTGAAGAGCGGTTTCTTTGAAAGGGATGTCATTATGGTTTGAGCTTTTTCTAGAAAAGGATCGACTATGGTTTGAGTGGTAAATGAATAATTTCAAATGGATTGAGAGGTATTTATAGAAGGGATTGTTCCAACTGTTTGGTTAAATTAATTTCGAGGATTCTTCTTGGACCCCATTACGTGGTGGTTATGATTATCAACGTTTGCTTTGTTGTTTTGATCATATGAAAACTAAGTCAACTAAATACGTACGTCTTGTGATCATACGACAACTTTCTTATAAAAAGGTTTATTAGTTACTAGTCTCTGAGCACGTGCGCGTGCTCAGAGGCTCTTCTATTTTTTGAGTAAGCGTTAATTTAGAGTATTTATTATAATTTGGGATTATTACATTTTTCAATCACAAAAAAACCTAGGAGTGTCATGAAAAAATTATTTCACCACACATAATACTCATCACACCTCTAGGTTTTTTTTGTGATTAGAAAATGTAGTAATCCCAAATTATAATAAATTCTCGAAATTAACCCTTACCCAAAAAATAGAAGAGCCTCTAAATATGCATGTGAGCGCGTGCTTAGAGGCTAGCTAACTTGTTAAAGAACATTAGTAGCATAAAATCTTGTATTTTTATGGAAAAAAAAAAAAATCACCCACCATACATATGCAATAGTCAAAATTTCCAAATAAACATGCAAAGGTAAACAAAAGCATAGATATAAGATTAGAAATTGACAAATAAATAATTTCCCTCTTCGTTTGAAAAGTAAAATAAAATGAAAATGATAAAGAAGGGAACACCATAAGTACAGTGTAATTACACATTCAAAAAAGAATTTAATTATTTAATTGTTGCTTTCCATGATTCAAATGTAATTACACATTCAAAATTAAGTGGCTCAAATGTGCAACATGAGTAAGAAAAGGAAATGTAAAAGTTTGGTAACTTCTTCATAAAATCTTGTGGTTCATGCAATATTAACACTTTCGTTTGGCTAAAATCCTAGATTGGCATCAGTCATCGATCTATCAAGGTCAATTTATAGTGCTTTCAGTTGAAACACATATTTGCAAACCACAATGTGAATGGAATAAGGATGTTACTGTCTTTCTCAAGAGTTTTTGGTCCAACCAAAGTAAAAGAAAAATTTTGACAGAAAATTTGAATAGATTGAACAGTGTAAACATACCTTTTAGTACATGTTTCCCAATAGGAATAATGCCCGTTCATCCTCATCCACCAATTTGAAACCAAAATCCTTTCATTCAAAATGGCATGCAAAACGTATTAGGTCAAATTAAACTCCACAAAACTATTTCATAAAAGCAAAAGGAGCAAAAGCAAATATCATAGGAAATAGGAATGAGATCAAATTGCCAGCACTCTTGAAAGTATAAGAGATTTCACAAACTGGTGGAGGAAATGATGATCATAAGGGTTACAAAATCACAACGCAGACTCTTGAAATCAACATCATTAACAATTTAAACAATGCAATTAGAATGGAGATGGTAACGAAAAAAAAAAAAAAAAAAACCGAAAAAGAACGTGAAAACATGAAACATGGGAAATAGAGGTAGTTTGAATAATAGACTTTTTTTTTTTTTTATAAAGGTAATTGATTTTTTTTTTTGCAATAATGGTTGATGTGTGTGTGTTTTTTACTTTTTATTTTTATCAATTATCATGGCAGATATATTTACAAACAAACGTGTGTTTGTTTTAATTTAATTAAATTTTTTTTTTATAAATGAATAAAGTAATTTGAAAACCATCAGGAGGGTGGTCCTATTTTATAGGCAATGTTTTAGTGCAAGTTAGACATGTATTTTTACCTAACTATCCTTTACTTTTGTTTCTACTTAAACCTAGGGATGTAGAGGTATTTTGGAACAAAAAAAAAATCCGGTCCAAACAGGTACAACCCCTTAAATAGTAGTATAGATAACCAGGAAAATTTCCGCCCTTCAAAGTTCCAACTACTTTGCAAGAATTTTCTTTAAACCATTACTTGACAGCCCTATGCATAATTTTTCTTGCTGTAATGATCATTGCCTTATGTCGTAAGCATTACTTGTCATAATAGGTTATGATCTTTCAATTGAAGAAACTAGTCGATGTTCTGTGTGATGCACGGTGTATTTAATTATTTTATAAAATTATCTTATTTACCATACACAATATTTATTAAATGATATACAGTAATAATTAGGAAAAATCAACTTCAGTTATATTGTATGTTGATAATTGCCTGATGAATTAGCGTATATTAATTATTTTCACTGACTTAAGTGCATCAATTTATTCTTTTGCTGAAGTGAAATCTTAAATGAATATAATCTTAAGAAATAAGCCACATAATAGAAATTTAGGTTATTACCTTTGAATTTCCTACTTATAGAAACAAAATTGACTTAGATGCCCTACTCTCGTTTACTTTTTCATGTAGACCGTACAAAGAAATTGCAAGAAAATTGTATAATTTAGAATGAACAAACAAACTAACAAAAAACCAAAAAAAAAAAAAAAAAATTGAATGAAAGATGTTAAGACTTTATGGGCTATATTTTGGAACACCTGGTCCTCAACAAATATGGCCTACATGTGCTTATATATAAAAGTTTGTGAATACAGTTAATATTTCATTGCCATAGGACTTAGAAGGTCAAGGACCAAAATGCATAAAGATTTGTGGGGTTTGGAATTGTTTGGTATGAAAATGTTTTATTTCAATTTATGCAAAGGTTTGCAAAACCAAATTTAATTTAAAACTTTAATACTTCGTTTGGTTGAGGGATGAGAAAATGTGAGAGGATAGAAACAACTGGGAAATTGGGAAAAAAAAAAGGAATAATTTATACTTTACACCAACTGTGTTTGGCATGGAGATAAAAAAGTAAAAGTATGGAGAGTAATTATTTATATTATATTATGCACTTATATTATATAAAAGTGGACGGATATGAGGAAAAATTTTGTAACGGTCTTCTGATCAATGCTATCCCCTCCCATTTTATTCCCAATTGGGATGGAAAATTAAAAAAATAAAAATAAAAATAGTGGGTCCTCTGGGTGAAAAATCCAACCACTCGATTTTGATTTCTTTCTTTTTTCACTCCAACTGAACAACAAGAAATCATATTTTTTTTTTCTTCATTTTCCAGCCTCGCTTTTCATTCCAACCAAAACACAACATAAATATGATTGTTGAAAAGGCGCTATAATTATGTTGGATATATGCTTTTGTTTCTTTTTAGACAAATTACAACTTACTTATTTGTGGTTTGACCGAAATTTAAGTTATCTATTTGTGGTTTAAAAGTTGACACTTTATCCATCTGAAATTCACTCTGTTAGGCTTCCATTATCCACCTCTGTACTTTCACAGTACCATTAAAAACACAAAAATAAATAAATATATAATAACAAAAACATAAAAACCAAGATCTAAAAGTATATTTCTTAAAATGATGAAGCTTTGGCTTAAAAGCATTCTTCCTTTTCATAAGAACATTCTCAAGCCTATCAATCCAAAAAAAATTGTCAAGGGGATATTCTTCTTCCATTTAATCAATGAATGTTTGAATTTTTGCTTGTCTTGACTTACAAATGTTGTGCAAATCATGTAGGGAAATAACCCGAAATTCCCAACCTGTGAGAAACAAAAATAGAGAAAACACACGTCAAAGAAATTCAAATCATACGCACAAGAAAATATTTACGTGGTTCGGCAATTTGTCTACGTCCACAGAGTTGTAGGGAATTCACTATTATAAGGGAAAAATATAGAGTGCGGCTATATTGTTTTTGCTCTCTCTCAAAATCTCCCATTAAAAACCACGCAACATTATTCGGGTCGGGTCGGGTCGTCAACCGGATCAAACATAAACTAGGCTCCACAAAGCCCAACAAATCACATATGTCAGCCTCTTACAAACTAATTTTTAGGCATATTTTGATATGATAGACTTATTCTGGACTAGACAAGACCAAATTATTATATTATGGGAGAGAGGCCATGGGGAGATTAAGGATTTGGGCTATCTAATCCAACTGGTTCATATCCAACTCCACTGTTGTGCTTGAATGGAGTTCATTTTGGGTATTACCATGAGTTGATGAAGATGAGATAGAAGGGGGAAATGTAATGATTTTTAATTTCATCACAATTTTAGTTTTACTTTGAATTTTTACGAAATAATGAATTTTTAAATTTTGGATTTAGAAGTCAGAAATATGCTTATTGTTTTAAGTTTCTGGTGTGATATACTTTATGGCGGATGCCAATTTGTTTATTATACTCCTTTAGCATTTTCCGCACTTTCAACTACTGGGAGGAAGTTAAATCTCTGATCTCAGCCACACTAAACCATCTATTACAGCTAAACCAGGACTATCAATCAAAATGAAGGAGAAAAAAAAAAAAAAAAAAAGAAGCAATGCCAGATACATAACATTTTTCACAACAACTTTAACAATTGTTGAGTTGTCAAGTTTTTATTGATTTTTATATCAGAATATCCCCTTGAGAGTTTTGTTTGGATTGATAGGCTTGAGAATGTTCTTACGAAGAGGAAGAATGTTTTTAAGCCAAATGAAGAGGAAGAATGTTTTTAAGCCAAAGCTTCACCATTTTAAGAAATATACTTTTAGATCTTGGTATTATGTTTCTGTTATGTTTTTTGAGTTTTTAGCGATACGGTGAAAGTACAGAGGTGGGTAACAAAAGCCTAATGGAGTGAACCTCAAATGGGCAAAGTGTCAATTTTTAAACCATAAATAGACAATTTAAATTTCAACCAAACTACAGGTAGTTAATTTATAATTTGCCCTTCCTATTTTCTCACACATGATTGGCTAGAGTAGACTCTTGATTAATGATCATTTCTTTAATTGATGTTTGGTGTCCTTTCAATTATTTTCTTGACTAATTTGCTTTTACCGCTTGTATAATTGGCCGTGTATTTGGGAGGAGGACCAAAAAGAGTATCTCATGAGATCTATATCTCAATGACACATGGGCCAAGAAATTGAGAAAATGACAAAATAGCCAAAACTTGAAGGACAAGAAGGAGGCTATGTGATGGTGTTCTTGGACACCATCATATAGCCGCCTGCCACCAGGCAGCTATGTCAAAAAGGCAAAAATTATGTTGAATGCTTTTGTTTTTATTTTCTCCCGTATGATTTGTTAGAGAAGACTTATAACCATTTCTTTAATTGTAATCAATGTCTCTCCTTCTTTCACTAATTACCATACTGTTTGTAGTCTGATTCACTTTTTAGAGAATGCAATTTAATTGGAAGCCAAGAAAATTGGCCGTTCAGTGTTAAAAAGTAAAGAACAATATACGATAAAAAAAAAAAAGTAGGTACACCTTTTTTTCCCCTCCTTTTCTACTTTTTTTTTTTTTTTTTTTTTTTTTTCTTTTGACCGCCCCCTCTTCTTTTCACACAACTTTTCTTCTTTTATGTGCAAAATGTATTCATAATTGTATAGTGGTGATAACAGGACAAATGGACAATAGGTAGGTAGGTAAGGATAGGTTGTTTGCCAGGGTGGTTTTAGGATTAAAAACTATTTCACTTTTTTTTTTTTTTTTTTTTTTCACAATTCTAACCTGTCAAACTATAAGATTTTTTATATCACTTATACATAGACATATCATTTTTTTTTTCTGTACTGCTAATACTCTACCATGTTACAATTTTGGTAAAAAAAACTGTGAAATAGTTTATGTTTTTTCACTAAAGAACAAATGAACAATGTTTTGGGCTATCTGAATAATGTCAATTTTTCTTCTTTTCACACATTTGCAAGTGGCAGACAATTAATTACGCTTTCAATTGGTTTGGCTACTTAATTAAACCATGATTACTAACTTGAAGTGGCATTGTTTGGGTCCAAATCCTATATGATTTTGGATATCAATCAATTTGTTAGCTTGTTTGATTACATCAACCTGTCAAAGATTTAGGAGGAACTAAGGGTTCATCGTTACCATGTGGCATTATTTTATTAAAATTGATAACATTCAGTTACTTAAAGCAAGGTTAATTAACTGGATCCCCAATTTGCTTAAAATTGAGCATTATTCGACTCAATTATTATACTAAATAGTTTAAACAGTCTTCTACTCGGCTTATAGTAGCTGTGTCCTGTGTGTTTGTATTTTGTGTGTGTGTGTTTGTATATAACTAGCCATGAACCCGCGCGTTGCGCATGATAATTATTTTTATGGTGGTTTTATTAATTTTTTTTTAAATTTAAACTAATCTAATAATGAGTATTGTATTTTGTAATTATATTTTTATTTATTATAGGAACAATTATAAATGTAATATAGGAACAATCCAAAACACCAAAAAAACGTAAACTAAAAAAAATTAATAAAACTTAACAATGATCAATTGAACCACGGATAAAATTTTGTTTTTGATAATCTATTAAGGTTATTTTCTTTGTAGAAATTATAATTTCGGCCATCCAAAACATATTATCAAATAAAAAGTTATTAGCAAAATCTAAGAATTAAATTTGTTTACACGCATTGTTATAAAATAATAATAATAATTAAAATAAAATTGCAAAAGTTAAAATTTGTCACTTCTAAGAATTAAATTTCTTTACACGCATTGTTATAAAATAATATTAATAAAAATAAAATTGCAAAAGTTAATATTTGTCACCTATCCGATTATTTTCGTTTGGCTAACCTTTGCTTTTCTTTTAATGAATGGCATTATAGAGTACTTCTAATACAACTATTAAAAATACTTTATCCACCACAAATGATTATAAAATAAATAAAAATCAGTAAAGTCTTATAGTTTAACATCTAAATTGAGCACTATAAAAAATCATGATATGTAACAGAAGAAATACCAAATTATTCAAATCATGCTATGTAATAGAATAATATTATATTTTTATATGCTATATTTAATTCTTTAGAACGCAATAGGATAACATTTAACAATCAAAGACAATAAAAAATAAAAACAACAACAAGAATAAAAAAAAAAAACTAAATTGCATTAACCCAAAATAGAGTTTTAAAGAATATAAAAAATTATCAACCTAAAGTAGAGATGCAAGAAAAATAAAAATAAAAAAAGTCCACCAAAAAATTTAAAGAGAGAGAGAGAGAGAACTATTTTTTATTTTATTTTTTTTGAGGAAAAATTATGCATGGAATAGAAGAGATAGTGACAAATTTATAGTAAGAGGGTGTGAATAAGAAGGGACAAAAATAAAGGAAGATAAAGGTAAAGAGGAAGAATGATATTAATGTAAAGGGTAGTGGGGAGACGAAAAGTTAAGGAAGAGAGAAAGATTAAAGAAGTAGTAGGGAGATAAAATGGTAAGGGAGAGAGAAAGATTAAAGAAGTAGTAGGGAGATAAAATGGTAAGGGAGAGAGAAATATTGGAGAAATGTAAATATTAAAAAAATAAATGTTAAAAAAATTATAGGAAAATTGGAAAAAAAAAAAAACACTAAAGCTTGAAAGGCTTCAACGTTTGTTTGTTTGCTTTTTTTTTTTTTTTCTTCCTTTAAGCTGAAAAGGCTCACACAAAACCCTAAAGCTGAACTGAAAAAACTTTGGATTGGGCTTGATAGTGGAACTAAATAAATAAGAAGTGGACTTGATTAATTATATAGATTTATTATAGGGTGATAGTGGAAGTAAATAAATAAGTAGTGGGTTGGATTTATTATAGGGTGATAGTGGATGTAAATAAATAAGTAGTGAGTTGCATTTATATGGCTGAAAATTGTAAAAACCATTTTAAAATTGTAGGACAAATTATATTAAAAAAAAAAAAGATGTGGCAACTGATGTGGTACAACGTGAGAGCAGTAAAATTAAACGCTATGCTTTAGTTTTTACTAATATATAAATATAGATATAGATTATGTATGTATGTATGTATGTATTTATTTATTTATTTATTTATATGTTTATAAACATATAATTTAAAATCTACATATTTTATAAGCCTAAGTACAATTATTGAATTAATACCTGCAAGCTTAGTTTTATGTAAATGTGTATCCAGTGCACTTGCATCTATGGACATAGCAACATCACCACTAAGCCCAACAACCGTGTCATTGAAAACGCTTATAAGTGGAGGGGTTGCTGAGTTGCTCACCATAAACTTTGAAGTCGATCATTAGGCTTTTTAGTTTTTACTCCTATGACTTACACCTTCAAAAAATTTCATAAGCAAGTTTAGCTCTAGCATCAACTTTGAGACTCTTTTTAGTTTTTATTGAATATGAAAACACAAGAAAAAAAAAATATGAAAATTTTAAATTCAAAAATTAAAGTTGACAAAGAAGAATTTGGAAAAAAAAAATGTTGTAATACAAGTAGGAGATAATTTTATTTTTAAAATGTTGCTTAATGCATGAACGACAACAAGCATGAAAATATTAAAGCTTATTTTGTTTGTGATTTCATTAAGAATGTCTATTGAACAACCATAATCATTAATTAATCAACTGTATCAAAAAGTTTTCACAATACCTTGTTACTGACAAAATCAACATGTACTCAATCATAGAATATATTTTAAAGACATCCTATGTCTATGTATATAGGCTAGGTTAGATTAGCTTGCCCATCATAGTTGTAAATTAGGGCTCTTTAGTCTAAATCCATTCCTTCATTATTCATGAAAATCCATCTATTCTTTAATTATTCATGAAAATCCTTATTAGGGTTTATATATTAACATATCCTTTATATTCGTAATTGAGTGCTTATTCTCCATAAGGTTCTATATAAAAAAATTTGGAGAAATTTCTAAGGGAGTTTGTATTGTTGATCTTCGTAACATTTCATAACTACAAAAGACTTTTTTTTTTTTTTTTTTTTGGGGGACAAATAAGGGTGTTTAGATATCTACTAGTTACTGATTATTCCTGTGGGTATATGCAGTCTGTCCCACACACACGAAATTATAATAGGAAGTAATCCCTTGAGGGTGGTCCCAAAATGAAAACATAAAGTTTTGTACTCAAGATCTCATGGATATTATATAGCTCTAAGAAATTTCCTTTTCTTTACATAAAATAATATCTTCTTGCTTCTTTTTTTGGGCTTGGTAATTAATTCATGCACGCATTAAATGGGATTTTTTTTTCTACGTTAAATGGGATTTGAAACTATGGTTTCACCCACTACTCTGTATTTATAGACCAAAGTGGTATTAGGCCCCAGAGGTCAGAAGTTTTTTTTTTTTTTTTTTTGAGAAAAAAGTCACTGAATATTATTAATGTAGGCTAGTAAGGTCAGCCTGAACAACAAGTAATAGATCTGGTGGTACATCTTCCATCCAAATTTGCATATGATTGAGGGATTTTGAGTTCCTCGCTAGAGAGTGAGCTAACTTATTACCCGAACGGCGTACAAGAGAGATTTAAAAGCTGGAAAGAAACTACTAAGGTATACAAGGTCTTGTACTAAATGTCCATAAGGTGTGAAGTTCCTGCCTTCAGCTAGCAAAGCCTTGAGTAAAATTTCAGAATCCCCTTCAAGTATGATGTGATCAAAACCCAGCTCCACAGCAAGTTCAAGGGCTCTCCGTGCTGCAAGAACATCGACCTCGATGACTGACATTGGCAGGGGGATTTTTTGAGACACCGATGCCATAACTCGGCCTTCTTTGTTTCGTATGACAACACCCAGACTTGCACTTCTATCGTCGGCAAATGTGGCACCGTCAAAATTAATCTTGTACCAATTATCTTGGGGCCAGAGTCCATATTGCTATCTGCGTTCTCCTTTGTTTTGTGGACGTCATGGGACTAGAATGGGACTCAAGTTGGCGCTCCCGAGAGTGTTCCAGTACCTTGTCCAGTGGCAGTGTTGGTTTCCCGAGTCGAAGATTATTTCACCGATTCCATAGGTTCCATAACACCAAAGAGAAGAGCGCCAGATCTGTTGTTCCTGCAAAAATAAAACCAATAGAGTCAGTGAAGCATGTGCCCTGTTTGAGAGAGGCTTGATTCCACGCTGGTATGGAATTTTTGAGAGATTGCAAGGCGGGACAGTAGTAGAATGCATGCATTATATCTTCATCTTCCTGTTTACATATCTCACATCGTCTATCAGTTATTATCTTGTGCCGAACCAGGTTTGCTTTTGTGGGTAGAGAGTTTTTGCATGCTCTCCATATTAGTGTCTTCACTTTGTTTGGAACATCAAGAGCCCAGATTTTGTTCCACAATGGTTTCAAAGCTTGGGTTGATGACTGACCCGGTTGCTGCACTCTAGTGGCTTCCTGTAGAAAGCGGTATCCCGACTTGACCGTGTATTAGGTCAGAAGTGAACAATAGCAACATTAGAAATGAGCTAAAATTTTCTAACTCCACAATAAGCAACCTATGACAAACTGTATCTCTGACCTCTACTTTCAATAAAACTGAAAAATGTCACCATTTTCACAAAAACTAATGGTTTGATAGAGAAAATGTGATGAATAAATTTTTTTTTTTTTTTTTTTTTTTTATAGTTATTTGGGTGAAGGAGGCCTGGTCAAGCATTAAAGAGGAGGACTAATTCGCCGTGACCAACTTCCCGTGCATTAGGAGAAGGTAATTGGGGAGACTGTGTCATAAGACAACCCTCTTATAGCATGTAAGAAACACATATGTAAAACACACATCTATGCATTAGAGGGAAGCATCATTTCACATATATGAATAAACCCGAGACAGTAATAGAGACAGACAAATATAATTTCATTTTTGATAAGTGTGAAATGAAAGCACCATTACCCGTTGATGGTCAAGGCACGAGATGGCCAGCCCATCAGCTTCGTCTCTGCCATTCGGAACTACGTGTGGTCTACAGCTTGAAACTGACGAGTTAAAGTGATGTTAGTAGAAGCTGAAGGTACGAAGCTGACGGGTTAGCATGACTTGTCCTACCCACTTACACGTCAAAAGATAACTTGCACTCCACTCAATGGAGAGTGGTTCCGGTAAGGAATGGCTTCGTGAGGAACACGCAATGGAGAGTGGTTCTGGTAAGGAAGAGGCTCCATAAAGGACACGCAATTGGGACTGGCTCCGGTGAGGAACTATCTTCTTAAACACGCCACGGACATCAACCCTACACCACTATAAATACCCCCAAACCCTCATGAATGGAGGTACGCATAACTTCCCCCAACTCTAGCACTCTAGGGTTGCGAGTATTCACTAACTTAACCTTTGGAGGGTCGTTGGCCGATACCATGCTGGTATCCCCTCTTTGAGGTTATTTTGACTTGTGCAGGTTGACTCGAGTCCGTGAAGACCTTGTAGCTTACTGAGGAGATCTTGACATCATCAATTGGCGCCGTCTGTGGGAAGCGCAAAGAGAAACCATACTTCGTGCTTTCTGGACAAAAAAGTTGCATGGTATTCACACGTTCGATGGCAACCACCACGAACGATTAGGGCGACGAGCCGCGTACCACAGCTCTTGAGAGGCAGGTACAGACTCTGGCAGCTGCCATGGAACGCCTCACAAAGCGTAATCACGACTTGGAAGAGCAACTTTGCCAGAAGGGTGCAACGCTCCACACCCAGGAGGAAGATCAAGAGGCCAGCAGTGTCGAGAAGAGGAATTTTGGAGGTCCGGAGGGAAGCAATGCCTTGAGTCGACTAGAGAGACAGGCCACAGGTCATCCGTCGGCCATGGACTAAGTCCCGTCTCACGTGGTCGCAGAGATTCAGGTGATGAGGGAGCGCATGGATTTTATGATGAACGCCCTCAAAGGACGAGTATCCAATGACCTCGATGACCTCATCCATCGGACGGATTCTCCATTCACCACGTCCGTTAATTCTTTCCCCCTTCCGCAGAAGTTTCGCATGCCACAGGTGGAAAGCTACGACGGATCTAAGGATCCACTAGACCATCTTGAATCCTTTAAAACGTTGATGCACTTACAGGGCATGGCAGACGAAATCATGTGCCGGGCCTTCCCAACGACATTAAGGGGCTCCGCAAGGATTTGGTTTAGCAGGTTGATGCCCGGCTCTATCGGTACCTTCAAAGAGTTGAGCGCTCAGTTCGTCTCACACTTCATCGGGGGACATAGGTACAAAAAATTCACCGCATGCCTAATGAACATTAGTCAACGGGAGGACAAGACACTGAGGTCCTACATAGCTCGTTTTAAAAGAAGCACTTTCAATCGATGAAGTGGACGATAAGATACTTGTTGCCGCATTCATAAACGGGCTACGGAAGGGTAAGTTTTTATTCTCCATATATAAAAATGACCCGAAGACCATGTCAAATGTGCTTTAAAAGGCGACAAAGTACATGAATGCGAAAGACGCATTACTGGCCCGAAAAGAGAAGCCTCCCAAGAAGAGAGAAAGATAGGAGGATGTACGGCACGACAGGGGACGAAAGGTAGCCCGGACAGGAGAGTGCCGAGACAACGGACTCTCAAAACCCCCTACCGGGAAGTTCACAAACTTCACCCCGCTGACAGCCCCGATCGACCAAGTCTTGATACAGATTAAAGACGAATGAGCCCTAACGTTTCCAGGAAAGCTAAAGGGAGACCCCAACAGATGACCCAGAGACAAGTACTGCCGTTTCTATCGTGACCACAACCACGACACAGCCGACTACTACGACTTAAAGCAGTAGATTGAAACCCTGATCAGGCAGGGGAAGTTGCAGAAGTTCATCAGTAGAGAGAGAGCAGACCCACCTTACCAAGAGTAGGCCTTTGACGAGACAACAAGCACCCCAAACCACCCTTAGGAGACATAAGGATGATTGTTGGGGGCACAACGACCGTTGGCTCGTCCAAAAGGGCTCGAAAATCTTACCTCAGAATGGTTCAGAACGTCCAGTTTACGGGCAACGTCTCGAAGATGCCGTGAGTTGATAATCCCAGCATTAGTTTCACGGAAGAAGATGCCCAGCATCTTCACCATCTGCATGACGACGCATTCGTTGTCAACATCCGACTAGGAGACTATAATACACATCGGGTCTTGATCGACAACGGAAGCTCCGCGGACATTCTTTACTACCCTGTGTTTCAACAGATGCTAATTGGCAGAGAACGCCTGGTCCCAACCAACGCTCCACTCGTTGGGTTCGGAGGAACGAGAGGGATCGGCACTCTCGCCAGCCCTACGGCACACCAAGCACTCGTAGCCTTCCTCAAGGAAAATCAAGACGTGTTCGCCTGGAGTCATGAGGATATGCCAGGAATCGACCCTTCGGTTATGGTACATAGGCTGAATGTGTCACCTTCCTCCCCATCCGTCCAACAGAAGAAGCGCGTGTTCGCCCCAGAACGAAACCGAGTAATAGCAGAAGAAGTTAGCAAGCTGCAGGAAGCAGGCTTCATCAGGGAAGTATACTATCCCGACTGGCTAGCCAATGTAGTGATGGTCAAGAACGCCAATGGGAAGTGGAGGATGTTTGTAGACTTTACGGACCTGAACAAAGCATGCCCCAAGGATAGCTACCCCCTCCCTCGAATTGATACACTGGTAGACTCTACGGCTCAGCATTAGCTATTAAGCTTCATGGACGCCTTCTCAGGATACAATCAGATTCAGATGGATGAGATGGATCAAGAGAAGACTTCATTCATTACCAGCCAAGGTCTTTTTTGTACAAAGTGATGCCATTCAGACTAAAAAATGCAGGCGCAACGTATTAAAGACTCATGAACAAGATGTTTGTAAACCAGATAGGGAGAAATGTTCAGGTCTACGTCGACGACATGTTAGTAAAAAGCCGAAGGGAAGAGGACCATTTGAAGGATCTCAAGGAAACATTCAACACAAACCGTTCCTACAACATGAAGCTCAATCCGACAAAGTGCGTGTTCGGGATAACGGCGGGAAAATTCCTGGGCTTTATGGTGTCTCAAAGAGGTATTAAAGCCAACTCAGAAAAGGTTTGAGCAATAATAGAGATGACCCCCCTGAAAAGTGCAAAAGAGGTACACAGTTTAAACAGGAAAGTAGCTGCCCTGAACAGGTTTGTATTAAGGGCGACGGACAAATGCCTGCCCTTCTTTCGCACACTAAAGAAGTCTTTCGAGTGGACAGCCGAGTGTCAACACTCATTCCAAGAACTAAAGGCCTACCTCTCTTCACCTTCGTTGCTAAGTCCTTCGCAGCCAGTGGAAGAACTTTTCCTCTATCTAGCCGTTTCCCCCACAGTCGTTAGCGCAGCCTTAATCAGAGAAGAAAACAAGGTTTAAAAACCCGTGTACTATGCCAGCTGGGCGTTTTGTGGTGCAGAGGAAAGGTATCCACCCATGGAAAAGCTCGCCTTCGCTTTAATTTCGGTGGTCCGCAAACTCAAATCGTACTTCCAGGCTCACACGGTGGTCGTCTTAACCGACAAGCCCTTACGACGGGCAATGAACAATCTCGAGGCTGCTGGCCGGTTGGCTTTGTGGACGATGGAGTTGAGTGAGTTCGACATTCGATACCTCCGCGCACCGCCATCAAGGGACAGGTCATCGTTGACTTTATAGCCGAGTTCACCAACGGGGAAGACCAACGGGCAGATGAATGCCCTCAGTGGAGTATAGATACAGACGGGTCGTCAAACAGACAGGCTGGGGGCGTAGGTGTCATGCTTCTTTCCCCTGAAGGCGACCGGGTCTAATGTATGGTCTGCCTCGACTTCCCCATCACCAACAATGAAGCGGAATACGAAGCTTTAGTAGCAGGGCTTGATCTTGCCAAAGCAGCAGGAGCCGCAAGAGTGGTAGTTTACTGCAACTCTCGAGTCTTCGCCAACCAAGTAAATGGATACTACGAGTGTAGAGGTGAAAGAATGAAAAGATATCTCGATCAAGCAAAGAGAAGGATGGACGAGTTGAAGGCCGAAATCATCCAGATCCCCAGAGAAGAAAACGAGCGAGTCAACTGCCTTGCCAGAGCTGCTTCTTCCAAGCATATAACTACCCTTGACAACGTGCTCTCTTTTGTTCAGGTTTCTTCACTAATAGATTCAATCGATATGCAGGAGATTGGTTCCGAAAATAATTGGACCACGCCATTAGTCTCTTACTTAAAAAATGGCGCTCTACCAGACCAAAAGGATGCCGCAAGAAAGCTGAAGGTCCAAGCGGCATGATTCATTTTGATGAAGGACGTCTTGTACAAAAGAGGCTTCTCCCGCCCATACCTGAGGTGCTTGGGTCCCGAGGAGGCGAACTACGTTATGAGGGAGGTCCATGAAGGGATCTGCAGAAACCACTCAGGGTCACGACCGTTGGTACACAAGCTGATTTGAGCGGGGTACTACTAGGCCACAATGCAAAAAGACGTTCAGGCGTATGTCAAAGCCTGTGACAAATGCTAGAGATTCAGCAACATCATCAGACAGTCGTCCGAAGAGTTGACCCCCATGACAACCCCACGGTCGTTCGCTCAATGGGGTTTAAACATAATGGGTCTGTTCCCGACAGCTATGCGACAGCTGAAGTTCCTGATAGTGGGCATAGACTACTTCACAAAATGAGTAGAAGCTGAAGCTTTGGCTACTATCATAGAGAAAAACGTGCGAAGCTTCATCTAGAGATCCATCATATGCAGGTTTGGGATTCCTAGAGTCTTAGTCTCGAACAATGGGAAACAATTCAACAACGGCCCATTCCGGGAGTTCTTCTCGCAGTTAGGAATAAAGAATCATTACTTCTCCCCTGCCCACCCCCAGGCCAATGGCTAAGTAGAAGTAACGAACCGATTCTTACTTAAGATTATCAAGACTCGGCTCAAGGGGGTAAAGGGCATATGGCTTGAAGAACTACCTAGCGTATTATGGGTATACAAGGCAACAGCAAGGACCCCTATAGGAGAAACATCGTTTCGGCTAACTTATGGAAACGAGGCAGTTATCCCAGCCGAGGTAGGGCTCACAAGCTACAGGGTGGACGCCCACGATGGAAGCAAGAATGACGAGGCTATGCATATACAGCTTGATCTAATCGACGAAGTCAGAGCAGCAGTAGAATAAAGGCTCGCGCGGTATCAAGACCGCATGGCTAAACATTACAACTCCTGAGTCCGACACAGAGACTTCCAGGTCGGAGATCTTGTTCTGAGAAGAGTCATGAGTGCTACTAGAGACCCTACACAGGGAAAGCTCAGCCCTAATTGGGAAGGGCCTTACCGGGTCACAGCATGGCAGAGAAAGGGCACATACCACCTGGAAACGTTGGAAGGACAGAAGCTACACCATCCGTGGAATGCTGAGCACCTACAGAAGTACTACCAATAAAAAAAGGGGTGGCATGAAAGACAACAGCCCTTTACTTGTTCACCTTTGTCAATCTTGGATACAGTCCTTCGGTCATCCTATTTACTCTAATTTCTGCTACGACAACTCTTTTAAAGCCCAAGGGGCGGGTTTTTTTTTTTTGGAACTACTTTGCATAGTTTATCGTAATAAAAGTTTATTCAGACATGGCCAAAGTGTTTTATAGAAAAACCTACAAAGTGGACAAGGTAATTACTAAAGTCCCAAAAAGGTAAGTCCAAAGCTGACGATCTCATTAGAAGTTGATGACTGTCTTAAAAATATTAAAGGGAAGTTAAAAGCTGACGGCTTTATCCCAAAAAAATAAGTCCAAAGCTAACGACCTCATCAGAAGCGAATGACTTTATCTTAAAAATATTAAAGGGAAGTTAAAAGCTGACAGCTTTATACCAAAAATTCCAAAGCCGACGACTTTATCCCAAGCTGACGACCTTATCCTAAAATATTAAAGGCAAGTCCAGAGCTGACAACTTTGTCACAAAATAATAAAAAGTGGACGGGTTCACAAGACAGACGAATCCACGAAAGTAGACGAGCTTAAACCCATGGAGTAGACAGGATCATTTTCCTACGAAAAAAAAATCCTCAGTGGATGAGCTCACAAAGTGGACAAGTCCGCAAAGGGCAAAGTTAGTGACCAGCCTACGAAAAGTGGATGAACTTAAACAAACCCGCGAATGCGAACGAGGGCATAAAGCAGACGGGTTAATTGGTCCATGAAGTGATCAAGTCCAGATTATAATTATAAAAACCACAAGGTACTGGGTCTGTAACTAAGCAGACGGGAGCCTAAAAAGCCATAGTCCCTAGGTGGACAGATTCTAAGCTAACGGATACTTTTGAGCTCACAGGAACACATCACAAAACTCAACAAATGAAAAACATACAATATACTGCAAGTGACGAAAATAAACCGTCATAAGTAAAAATATTGTTTTTACAAATAAAGCCCGCGAAACAAAAGGGGCACTTTGTCTGAAAATTAAAGCAAAATTACAAAAAGGGAGCCAAAAGTTCAAGAGATGGGGGGATCTTGTACAACCTTGTCACCCTTAGAAAGGTCTCAAGCCTCTTGAGTGGAGAAACCTTCAAAACTAGGAGGGTTTGCTGACGGGATCACTGGAACGACGGGCTTATCTATAGCAGGTTGGGCGAGGACGACACTATCGTCTTCTGGATTCATCCCAGATTCGCTAAGGTCGTCGTCCTCTCCAAGAGCAGTCTCACCCACGAGTGTTGACTGCAGGGGGTCATCCATTGAAACCTTTGACAAATCAAGGTGGGGATGAATGGACTTGACCTGTTTAAGGCAGTCTTCAAACCGGTCACCATAATATTCAATGAAGGAGTCAACAAATGATTGTGACAACTTGAACTCGGCCACAGCGTCAGCCTTGGCCGTCTCCACCTGGCCTAGAAGAGCCGTCAGCTCCTTCTCTGCCATCACCCTAGCCTCTTGCTCTTTCTTCATTTGCCGACCCCCCCTCCTGTAGTTTCTCCTTCAGGTCCTTTACCTCCTTATTCAAGGTGTGGCAGGCCTCCTTGTATTGCTCTAGTGCGTCAGTCAAATTCTTGATACGTCTCTGCTGATGAGCGACCAATCCTTCATTTTCAACTCCTTTGACTTGCAAGGCCTTCATATGGACCATAGCCTACAAAACGAGACATCCGTCAGCCTACTGGCATGAAAATAAATGAAGTTGAAAGAGGAAGGAAAAATGCATACCCGGGCAAGGTCAAAAAGGCCCAAGTCCTTTAACTCCCCCAGGGACTGGTCGACATAAGGGTTGGCATCCTTGTCTCGGAGGATGGACTCCAGCATCTCCACTGCGTACTCCTTGTGAGTAAGGAGGCGACGTTTAGCTTCTTGGCTGACAGGGCCATGAGCTGTCATCAACCCCTTCCTAACCCCGTGTTTTAGGGGTGATGGCTTCCTAGGGAGCCCCTCCACCAGGGTGACGAATGGCTTCTTGGACGAGCGCTCGTCCTTCCTGTAAGTTTTCCTCTTGGCAACGTTTTTACTGACGGTCTTGGGAAGTGATGAGGAAGTCCCTTGCCCTTTTCCTTCCTCCTTTTTACGGGCGGTGGCCACCCTTACCTGCGATCTCAACTTCATAGCTTCCATTTCTGCCACTAAAATCATGACACATGTCAGAAAAGCAGACGGCTAAAGGAAAGCTGACTAAGAAAGTGAAGCACTTATGATGGCGACAATACTCGTCTAACCTACGAGCTTCAGGAGACGGCTCCGAGCCCCCGCAATACAAATGGAGAGCGTCGAGGGTAATCAAGTCCCTGCACTTCCGTTCCTCGATGGGAATTTCTAAAACCCGATGGATGAAATCCCACTGCTCGTCAGTTATGTGTGGACGAGTATTGGCTGCAAAAGAATGACAGAACATAAGAAAATAAGCAAAAATAAAGCTGACGAGAAGGAAACAAATAAAAGCTGACAATGCGCAACTTGAGGCTCTAATAACTCCCCAGGTATTGTCAAAACCATGGGGTATAGTAACCCATTCTTCGAGACGGCATACCCAATCCGTCCCCTCAATAAAGAAGAACCTACTTTTCCAATTTTTATTAGAATCCGGCATGTCGGATGCAAGTCTTAAATCCTTCTCCCGAGGGGCGAAATGATAAGCCCCCTTTGGAAGAGGCGATGTGCTGAGGGCGGTAGCAGTAGAAGAACTCGTCTAGTGTAAGCTGACAGTTCCCACCACTCAGACGACCCCATAGGACCTCAACACTTATAAAGATCCTCCAGGCGTTCTGAGCGATCTGACTGACGGACAATCCCATAAAATCAGCCATTTGATTGTGTAGGGCAGTCAGTGGTAGCCTCAGTCCTGCCGCGAACATGGCATCCTTCATACGGTCCTCCCTGTGTAGCATTTCTCGTTTTTCTTAGGGAGACGGATGGGAATATGGTCTGGGATCTAGTAACGGGTGCGTAACTTCCCAAAGACCCTGTCGCTCATTTTTGGCAGGAATTTATTGACGGCCCAATCTTTGGGAAGGATGAAGGGATAGTTGCCCCCAGGACTTCCTGAGGTCCCCTCATAGGATTCCTTGTCATCCTCATTTTCCTCGTCACTATCTCTCTCCCTTTCATCCTCGTTAACTACCCCTCCATCTTTCTTGTCATCACTCTCAACGATGTCGTCAGGAGACCGAGTTGATGTTTCCCTCTCTGACGACTAAGAGAGGTCCTTAGGCTCATGACTTGAACCAAAAACCTCATCGTAGCCCACTCCATCGCAGACTGACGACTGTTCACTCGTCGCTTTGCTAGACATCTGACTACCTGTAAGCGACCGATTGATGCTAAGAACCTAAGTTGATGACCTCTCTAAGAAATCCTTTCACAAATCAATCATGATAAGAATTGAAAATGAGTAAAAAAAAAAAGGAGCAAAAGAAATATGTAGCTTACCAAGTCAAACTGACGAGCACTTGGAAGGTGACGGTCTCACTTAGAACAAAGGGGCACAAGAAAATTTTTTAAGTGATGGGTTCGCTTTGGCTATCAGCAACCATGAAATAGGGGAAAATGAGGGAGAGGTTACACACACATATATATATATATATATATATATAAAGAAGAATGCACACAAAAGACGAAGTGATGCCCCCGCCCAGAAGCGAAACCAATCAAATCGTTCCACGTGGCGAATGTAACGACCCAAGGAAAAGCGCTAGCCACATCTGCGCTATACCTCAAAAGGACTAGTCATAATTGAGGCTCCTTGCAGTTGTTAATAAAGCCCAGATCTACCCAGTAAATACCCGATGTGGGAATCATCACACACCCACACACATCACACAATCAATCAATCAAATTGGGGCATCACAATCTCCCCCACTTAAATCCCTAACGTCCTCGTTAGGGCCCACTTTGTGGGGTAGTGTCTCCGAGCCCACACGAGGTTACCGGGCCGGCTCTGATACCATATGTAACAACCCAAGGAAAAGCGCTAGCCACATCTGCGCTATACCTCAAAAGGACTAGTCACAATTGAGCCTTAATTATGACTAGTCCTTTTGAGGTATAGCGCAGATGTGGCTAGCGCTTTTCCTTGGGTCGTTACAGCGAAGCATTAAATAAAGACTACTCGAGGTGGTCGCCATAAATGACCCTCTCTCCAAGGCAAAGGAGGGATGATGACTAGAATGTACTCCATAAGTCGTCAACTTAAGCCGACGACGCTATGGAGTAGGGAGCAACTGATAAGTGTGAAATGAAAGCATCATTGCTTGTTGATGGTGAAGGCACAAGATGGCCAACTCGTCGGCTTTGTCTCTACCGTTCGGAACTACGTGTGGTCTACAGCTTGAAACTGATGGGTTAAAGTGATGTTAGTAGAAGCTGAAGGTACGAAGCTGACGGGGTTAGCATGGCTTGTCCTACCCACTTACACGTCAAAAGATGACTTGCACTCCACACAATGGAGAGTGGTTCTGGTAAGGAAGAGGCTCCGTAAAGGACACGCAATAGGGAGTGGCTCCAGTAAGGAACTATCTTCTTAAACACGCCACGGACATTGACCCTACGCCACTATAAGTACCCTCAAACCCTTATGACCAGAGGTACACATAACTTCCCCCAACTCTGGCACTCTAGGATTGCGAGCATTCACTAACTTAACCTTCAGAGGGTCGTTGGCCGGTACCACGCCGGTACCCCCTCTTTGAGGTTCTTTTGACTTATGCAGGTTGACTCGAGTCCGAGAAGACCCTGTAGCTTACTGAGGAGATCTTGACATCATCAATTTTCATCTTTGAAAAGGTCAAGCATGAACTAAGAAATGTTTTCCCTGTGGTTACCCTTTTTTTTTTCTTCTCTCTTTTTTGGGTTTGAATTAAATTAAGAATTTTTTAGTTAAAGAATTTGAGAAATGTTATCCCTGGGTCATTATTTCTTGATTTGTATGTTTTGATTTCCTCGTAAACTCATGCTAGATTAATTAACAAGCTCTATCGATCCTCTTGGTGAAACACTTGAGAGATCTGCGTCGTCATCATCATTTTCGGTGGATTTGTGATTTGTTGCGAGTAAAGATAGAGACTACCAAGGGATGGGATGGGTTTGGGTGATGGTTGTTCATCCTAGAGCTTTGGATTGGGTCCATCTTTGCTTAGAGAAATGGAGCCAGATCGATTTGGTGAAGGTGGTGGCGAAATTAGGCCGTGAAATTGGCCGTGCATTAGAGGGGAGAATCATTTCACGTTCGAGGAAATTGAAGTCAGTAGAAACAGGATTTGACTTAAATGTCCTAGCCTATTATTGCTTAATTTTCCATGTTCAACGTGGAAGGAAATTGTCAAATTGAAATTAAAATTTATGGAAGATGTTAAAAAGAATGGGAGGTGGAAATTGTTTAAATTGTCAAATTGTTCATTTCAAATTATCCTACCACCTATTCACCACAATCTGCAATTGAAAAAAAAAATTTAAAGACCCATATGTAAGGTGGCAGATTGATTTCAAAATGGTTGTAATTTTTATTGTCCCAAAAGAACTTTTATAAGCTACATCAACATATTCTTATATATGCCAACAGGCTTGATATTTTATTGACATGGCAGATTAATTATTACAGGCACCTATATTTTCAGTATTGATAATTACAAATTCATTCAAATAAGATGGATTAATACATGCTTTTTTTAAAGTTACAATGAGGAGGATATTTCAACTTTGGATGTCTTAGAATCACTTAAAAAAAAAATGAGAGGGAACAAATAAGATAGAGTTAGATCTTCTAGAGTTCGAAAATCATTGTATACGAGAGTAATGAATTTTTTTTTTTTCTCTTTGCGAGAGTTGAGTAATGATTTTGTAAGTAAATGATATAGTCAGATCTTTTTTTAAATAATAATGTAAGGACACGGACTTTGCTAACCTCTCCAGACTGGATGGGATGGCCCAAATGGTCCCTAGACAATGAATTTTTAGAGAGTGGGAAACGAAAGTTGGGCCAGATTGGTTTAAACCATCAATACAATGGATCAAGATTCCTATAAGAGAGAGATAAAAAGCCCAAGTTCAAAGAACTATTCTCAACAAGGGTCCGAGAAGATCAATTTTTATACTTCAGCTCTTATTAATCTCTTCCTCAGTTACAATTCTCTCCCTCTCGCTAAGAAGGATTCCTTCACATTATATAGTTCTTTTAAGATCATCTTCACCCTACACTTGTCAATTATCTAAGTCTTCACTTGAGTGCATGTCCTATCATACATCTTCTTTGGGCCTTCTGTGAGTTGCAGTGGCCAAGGTTACACTGTTCAGGGGTCTTCTCCACATAAATGTGGTTAAAAGAGTAGGTGCAGCACGTTTAATGCGGTGGTAGCAGGCTTTGCTTAGATATTTTTGGGGACTTCCATTCCTTCAGTCATGATACACGTCCCCATAGCTAGGGTTATGCGAGGATCACTCCTCGGACCATCCCTGTTTGTCCCAAATGTGACAAATTCCATTCTAGGATCCCGTGAATGTATTTACTTCTCCTCAGAATTCACCCCGTCCTCGGATGAAGCTTAAGGCCTAACACATGACTTTGAGACTTTATCCCAACAAGGCCCAAATAGTGTCTCCAACATATATTGAAAAATATTTACCAAAAGTTTGTTTTTCTTCTTTAAATTATTAAAAAAATTATTTTTCATCCCTATTTTGGTTTATAAACTATTGAAAAAATTATTTACAAATTTTTAAAAAAAAAAAATTAAGTTCAAGGAGCAAAAAATATTTTTGATAAAATTTAGGGACTTTTACCCAGCAATAAATCACATTTTCCTCTCTATTTTCCAACCACCTCTTTCATACGAGAAATGCTATGTTTACAATATTTTTACAACACTTTCACAACAAATCTTAAGTGGTAGATTGTTATCAGTAGATAAAAAATTAATTTAAGTTGTGGATTCAAATTAGAATCAGTAATAACTTATTGTTAGGAAATATATATGTTTGCATCGCATACAAAACATACACAGCGGAAAATAAATGGATCTACTTCTTTCGCAATTGATAACATGCACTATGTAAGTTTCAGAATATAAGAACAAGAGAGTGTACCTTGATACGGTGAAATTCAAAACCGAATGAAGAAGTACTCAGGAACACTTTCAATCTTCACTCCAATTCCACTTGATGTGTGGTCTCTCAATTAGTTCTATGTTTTCTAGAGAGAATATATGAAGGAGTGTCTATCTTCCTTATATCATATATTCTTAACACATACAAACCATTTCATTCTATATAAAATTCTGTATGTTTCTCTCCACATAACTGATTATCTAATTGGGCTAGCCTTTTGGGCCTTCCCAATTGGGCTTTAGTGTGTGGCTTGGAGTGGGACCAAAAGGAAACAAATAAGACACTAGCTCCAATGAGCCTTGGGCTTTTCTGTCAACTCTTGACAAGTCCAAAGTTACCATTAATTATATTTAATACCACTATATAAATATAATTGCACTCTAGGCCTCATTAATAAATTATATCCCAAGACTTTATTATACATGCAACCCCTTCATAAAATATTCGTAGTAATACAAAGTCATGAATATAGACTGCCACTTTGTAAATTACTACATCTTAATCCTTGAGTACCCGGTTTAATCCTTTTGAGTTATTCACCATATATTTATAAAATCCAATTTCATAAATATATACTTTAGTCTTACTAAAGTGGTTAGGCCTAACTCTCTAAATAACTGAACCCATTAAACTTATCTCAAGGGAATATTTTATATCTTCATTAAGAGACTATGAATTCCATCTTGAGAATATATGTTCCATCAACACCAAATGTGACTGCCCAACATACTGAGGTTTTGACCGTTAATTTAGATCTCCTTCCTGATATATCAAAGCAACCTACATTTGATGATCAGGTCCATTATTTTCTCAGGATTAAGAGTTCATGTGAATACAAATCGTGAGATTTATTATTCAATTGACAGTCGTTAGGAGAATAATAAATCTCATAGCGGTCCAGTTCAATATGTCTTAACTCTTAAAACATATCAACATATTAACTAGAAGTCACCACTTCCATGATCAAGGCAAATCATCGTAGTTAATATGTTATAGTCTTCGCAGATGAAATGCCCAATTTTGTCACCGACTACGAACCAAAATTCTAAGTTTACAAAGAACTTGTGATCTATATCTTTTGTGACTAAATCACATAAATCACATACTATGCATCTCATGGACTATTTGATAATGTCCGAATATTCATGTTACCATTATTTTAGATAAGAATAAAGTAACTTTATTAAACACAATATTAAGTCATACATTATTTCTCACATAATGTCATACATTATTTCTCACATAATGTCATACATGATATTATACATAGCATCATACAATAGGATTTAAGGGTACTTATCCCAACAATCTCCCACTTGCCCTAAAGACTATTGTGCACTAATCTAACTCTCATTCCCTCCATATGTGATTCAAAGGTCCTTTAAGGCAAGGCTTTGGTAAAGAGATCTGCTAGATTATTTGCACTTTCAATCTTTGCTACCACCACATCTTCACGAGCAACAATGTCTCGAATGATGTGGTACTTTCTCTTAATGTGCTTTCCTTTCTTGTGATTCCTTGGATCTTTGGATTATGCAATCGTTCCACTATTGTCACAAAACAATGTGATAGGAACTTGCTCCATTCTCACTACACCAAGATCAGAGAGGAATTTCTTGAGCCAAACAACTTCCTTTGCCTCCTCACAAGCAGCAACATATTCAGCTTCCATGGTGGAGTCCGCAATACAAGATTGCTTAACACTCCTCCAACTTATGGCTCCATCTCCCAAGGTGAATACACATCTTGACGTGGACTTTCTGAAATCTAGATCCGATTGAAAGTCTGAATCTGTATAGCCAATGGGAATCAAATCCTCACAACGGTAAACAAGCATATAATCTCTCGTTCTCTGTAGAAACTTGAGAATATGCTTTACAGCTTGCCAATGTTGTGGTCCTGAATTTGATTGATATCGGTTGACCATGCCAACGGAAAAACAGATATCTGGTCTAGTACAAAGCATGGCATACATGAGACTTCCTACTGCAGAAGCATAAGAAACTTTTCTCATCATATCTTCTTCTTCTTGAGTCTTAGGCCTTTGGTCATCAGACAGAGGAACTCCATGTCTGAAAGGAAGTAATCCTTTCTTTGAGTTTTGCATGCCAAACTGTTCTAGAACCTTATCTATATATCCAGCTTGTGATAAGCCTAACATCTTATTCTTATGATCTCGCCAAAGCTTGATCCCTAGAATAAAGTTAGCCTCACCCAAGTCCTTCATATCAAATTGGCTTGACAACCAAACCTTTACTGATGACATTACACCTACAGCATTTCCAATGAGTGGAATATCATCAACATAAAGAACTAGGAATATTACTACTTTGTCTTGATGTCTTTTGTACACACATAGTTCATCAAGATTTTGTTCAAAACCAAATGATTTGATTGCTTGATCAAATCTGATGTTCCATGACCTAGATGCTTGCTTAAGTCCATAAATGGACCTATTCAACTTGCATACCATATGCTCTTGGTTCTTTGCTATGAAACCTTCTGGTTGCTTCATATAGATTTCCTCTTCAAGATTGCCATTAAGAAATGCAGTCTTGACATCCATTTGCCAAATCTCATAATCATAATGAGCAACAATGGATAAGAGAATTCTGATAGATTTAAGCATTGCTACTGGTGAAAAGGTTTCCTCATAATCAATACCTTCTTTTTTAGTATACCTTTTTGCCACTAGCCTTGCTTTAAAGGTTTCAACCTTTCCATCTATCCCTCTCTTTCTCTTGTAAACCCACTTGCAACCAACAGGTTTAATGCCGTTAGGCGCCTTTACAAGATCCCAAACTTGATTGGAATACATGGAATCTAATTCTGATTTCATAGCTTGGACCCAATGATGTGCATCTATATCATTCATTGCTTCTTCATAAGTGTAAGGATCAGTTTCGGCCTCCTCTGAGATAGCCTCATAAGTCTCTCCAAGACCTATGAATCTTATAGGTGGCCTAACATTCCTCCCACTACGACGAGGCAACTGTGTACTAGACATCTCATGAGCAGTATCTTGTGGTGTATCCAATACAGCCACATCATCCCTAGTTTCAACCATTGGTTGTTCAATTACAGGTTCATTCATTTCAGCCAAGACAACTCTACTTCTAGGAGTAAAATTATTCATATAGTCATATTCCAAGAATTTAGCATTTGTACTAACAAAAACTTTGTTATCTTTATGACTATAGAATAAATAACCCCTAGTTTCTTTTGGATAACCCACAAGCAAACATACTTTTGATTTTGGTTCCAACTTAACAGACTTCCTTTTTAACACATGTGCTGAACAACCCCAAATGTGGAGATATTTCATACTAGGCTTACGCCCACTCCACAATTCCATGGGTGTTTTGGGAAAAGATTTTGATGGAACTAAATTCAAAAGATGTATTACTGTATCTAAGGCATAACCCCAAAAAGAAATAGATAAAGTTAAGTAACTCATCATGAACCTAACCATTTCTAAGAGAGTCCTATACCTTCTTTCTGCTACACCATTTTGTTGGGGAGTTCCAGGTGCAGTCAATTGGGATACAATCCCATTTTGAGTTAAGTAATCCTTGAAATCCCCAAAAAGGTATTCGCCACCACAATCAGATCGTATGGCCTTTATGTCTTTACCCAATTGATTCTCAACTTCAGCCCTAAACTCTTTGAATTTTTCAAAGGCTTCGGACTTTCGTCTCATTAGGTACACATAACCAAATCTAGAGTAATCATCGGTGAAAGTGATGAAGTACTCATAACCTCCTCTTGCTTGGGTTGACATAGGACCACAAACATCCGTATGAACTAATTTTAGCAACTCTTGTGCTCTTCTACCTTTTGCATTAAAAGGTCGTTTGGTCATTTTGCCTTCCAAACAAGATTCACAAACTGGAAATTCATCAAAGTCCAATGGCTCTAAGAGTCCATCTTTGATCAGTCTTTGAATTCTGTTTGGATTAATATGACCCAAATGCAAGTGCCAAAGATATGCATCATTAGTAGAAGGAAACTTTCTCTTTAATGATTTTACATGAGAGTTATTATCTAATTCAGAATTATATAATTCATGCTTATCAGGAGTTAACAAATACAAAGACCATCCACAATATTGCCAGAACAGATAAACATTTTATCCTTCTTTATTACAACATTGTCTTTAAGGATAACACAATATCCATTTTTACCTAAATAAGTTGCAGAAATTAAATTCCTACGAACATTAGGTACAAATAAACAGTCTTCCAATATTAAAACCCTAGTTTCAAAGCATAAATTAAACACTCCAATAGCTACAACTGGAATCCTACTCCCATCAGCCAAGGTTAGAAACAACTCTCCTTCTTTAAGTCTTTTGGTCTCCTAGAACCCCTGCAAAGAATTGCTGATATGATTAGTACAACCTGAATCCACACACCAAGAATCCGTGGGATTTTGTACCAAACATATTTCAAGGAGAAATGAGCTATTCATACCCTTATTAATGGCAGCCTTGAACTTTGGACAATTCCTCTTCCAATGTCCTTTCTCACCACAATGGAAACATTTTCCTTTCAGCTTCTTTCCTTTGTCGGCAACCCCAAGACAATTTGTGTACCCTCCTGCTTAGGGAAGTCCTTCTTCTTCTTCTTCTTCTTCTTACCCTTGCCTTTCGACTTAAGTTGAGAAGTAGAAGCTTCACCCACATTGGCTTCAACATTAGAAATACCAAGGATGCCTTCCGCCGCTACCAACTCATTCATTAATTCAGACAAAGAATAAATCTTTTTGTTCATGTTATAATTAAGTCTAAATTCCTTGAATGATTCCGGTAGTGACTGGAGTATCATATCCACTTAGGATTCTCCATCAATGTCGACACCTAAAACTTCCAATGTATTCAGATTAGAGATCATTGTAAGACAATGTTCTCTCACTGAACTATCTTCAGCCATTTTGGTATTATAAATTTGCCTCATGGTGTCTTGCCTTGCAGAACGGCCTTGCTCACCAAACATCTCCTTCAGACTTTGCATAATGTCCGAAGCTAGTTCTACATCTTGCATTTGATGCTGTAGAACATTTGAGATGGACGCTAGGATGTAGCACTTGGCCATTTCATTAGATTTCTGCCAACGATCATATCGTTGTTTTTCCTTAAGAGGAGCATCTAATGAAGGAAAGCTATGACATGGTTTTGTAAGCACATATTTGTGCTCTTCAGCTGTGAGAACTATGTCCAAGTTTCTTTTCCAGTCAACATAATTGGTTCCAGTCAGTTTGTTTTGATTAAGAATGCTAACAAGTGGGCTAAATGATGCCATGTTCAAATCTGAAAATAATAAACATGAATATAATAAGTAAACTGGACATTATCAATTTAGCATATAAACATATAATATAGAACCTTAATAAAACCATAATATAATATATGTAACGACAACCCAATCCCGCAATTAATAATCCTCGGTAGCGATGTCATACCAATCACTATGATTAAGCGAGGATTATCCTCATTATTAATGCTATCATGGTAACTCTTACCAAACAAAAATAATTTGCCGCTTATCCTTTAGCCTCAAAGTGATAATGACATAGCTCTGTAGGGAGGTTAACATCATACTTAGTCTAGTGTACACCATTGTCTAGAATCAATGTGAGTCACCAAGTAACTCCACGGTAGCATGGTCGCTCTTAATGTAAAACACACTTCATCTATCATTAAGAAGTTTAACCTGTAGTACCATGAATTAAACACCCTCTGTAGAGAGCAAGGCATATACGCCAAGGCAAAGTGATTAATCACACTACTATAAACTGATAATGGAGGTCGTGAGATCCAACCCTTGAATCTCTCTCCCACTAGATGTTTTAAATTAAAGGTTTTTTATCTTTTAAATATGCATAAACTAAGTATACACAGCCTTGCACTTTATACTAAGCACTTTTTCTTACGAAAAAGGCGTAAGAAAAAATAGTGAAAACACAAAATTTAATCACACACTTTTAAGTTTGAAAAAACATAGAAAAAATTCAGATTTTCCTTCTTTCGATCGATCGAATGTGCCCCTCGATCAGTCGAAAAAATTAAACAATTCAAACTTGACCTTCTGACTTGTTCGATTGATGCTCGATCGCCTCTCGATCAATCAAAAAGAAAATTCGATCGATCGACTAGCAATCGAATATTAATCGATTCAAAAGATTGGTCCCTGTTTTACTCGATCGATCGAAAGTAAATTTCGATTGATCGAAACTCGTAAAACTCGAATTTCCAGAAATTCTTCTAAGGCAGTTTTCAACGGTTTTGCATGAATAAACAACCATCATACGAAAATGATAGACAGAAATTGATATCAAAACTAAAATCTATTGATGCTATAGCCTTAAAGACCAATTTAACATTCTTAAATTCATATTTAAACAACATCATAACATCAATATCAATTTTTATCAAATCATAGTTTCAACAACCATGCAGAAAATTAAATGTATAATCCTCTATCAACTTGAAACTATTATCTCTAATTCCAAAACGCACAAAACATGTTATACAAATTTGAAATGAAAACCTGGCTCTGATACCAATGTTAGGAAATATATATGTTTGCATCGCATACAAAACATACGCAGCGGAAAATAAACGGATCTACTTCTTTCGCAATTGATAACATATACTATGTAAGTTTCAGAATATACGAACAAGAGAGTGTACCTTGATGCGGTGAAATTCAAAACCGAATGAAGAAGTACTCGGGAACATTTTCAATCTTTACTCCAATTCCACTTGATGCCCAAGATGTGTGGCCTCTCAATCAGTTCTATGTTTTCTAGAGAGAATATATGAAGGAGTGTCTCTCTTCCTTATATCATATATTCTTAACACATACAAACCATTTCATTCTATATAAAATTCTGTATGTTTCTCTCCACATAACTGATTATCTAATTGGGTTAGTCTTTTGGGCCTTCCCAATTGGGCTTTAGTGTGTGGCTTTGAGTGGGACCAAAAAGAAACAAATAAGACACTAGCTCCAATGGGCCTTGGGCTTTTCTGTCAACTCTTGACAAGTCCAAAGTTACCATTAATTATATTTAATACCACTATATAAATATAATTGCACTCTAGGCCTCATTAATAAATTATATCCCAAGACTTTATTATATATGCAACCCCTTCATAAAATATTCGTAGTAATACAAAGTCATGAATATAGACTGCCACTTTGTAAATTACTACATCTTAATCCTTGAGTACCTGGTTTAATCCTTTTGAGTTATTCACCATATATTTATAAAATCTAATTTCATAAATATATAGTTTAGTCTTAGTGGTTAGGCCTAACTCTCTGAATAATTGAACCCATTAAACTTATCTCAAGGGAATATTTTATATCTCCGTTAGGAGACTATGAATTTCATCTTGAGAATATATGTTCCATCAACACCAAATGTGACTGCCCAACATACTGAGGTTTTGACCGTTAATTTAGATCTCACTCCTGATATATCAAAGTAACTTACATTTGATGATCAGGTCCATTATTCTCTCAGGATTAAGAGTTCATGTGAATACAAGTCGTGACAGTTATTATTCAATTGAAAGTCGTTAGGAGAATAATAAATCTCACAGCGGTCCAGTTCAATATGTCTTAACTCTTAAAACATATCAACATATTAACTAGAAGTCACCACTTCCATGATTAAGATAAATCATCGTAGTTAATATGTTATAGTCTTCGCAGATGAAATGCCCAATTTCATCACCGACTACGAACCAAAATTCTGAGTTTACAAAGAACTTGTGATCTATATCTTCTGTGACTAAATCACATAAATCATATACTATCCATCTCATGGACTATTTGATAATGTCCGAATATTCATGTTACCATTATTTCAGATAAGAATAAAGTAACTTTATTAAACACAATATTAAGTCATACATTATTTCTCACATAATGTCATACATAATATCATACATAGCATCATACAATAGGATTTAAGGGCACTTATCCCAACTTTACAACCCAACTTCTTAAAAGAAAAGGAATATCCGGGTTGCTACTTGCTATTGCTTAAAAATTTTAGCAACAATGAACAGTGGGAGTATGCAAAAAAAGTTCTATTTTGCATCCTCACACACTATTTTATCTACCTATTTTATAACTCACCATACATCCTAGTTTTTATTTTTACATACAACTTAATAAAATAATATAAATTAACTAATAAAATAAATGTAAAACTACCCCCCCCTCTCTCTCTCTCTCTCTCTCTCTCATGTCTCTTCTCACTCTTCCTCTCTTTCTCTTTTTCAACACCCCCAAACCCAAAACAGAACAACCAGCAACAACAATCACCAGACAACAATCACAGCAACGTAGCCACCATCCTCACCAACAACAGCAACCAAAACAACCACCACAATCACTCAAATTACCAGTCACAACAAATAATATTATTTAGAGACTACAATGGTATTTTACTCATCAACAAATAATCACATTTTCTTCTCTATTTTCTAACCACCCTTTTCATACCGACCAAAACACAAAATACGTGTGATTGTGGAAAAGGCACTAATTATTGTTGGATGCTTTTGATTTATTTCTCAAGCATGATGGGCTAGAGTAGACTCATGGGTCATTTCCATTGCTTTAATTAGTCCCTCTACTTGTCATTTGTCAATAATAGGTTATTTTATGATGTTTGGTGTCCTCTCAATTGTTTTCTCGACAAATTGGCCTTTAGGGGCATATGACTAATTGGCCGTGAAGGAGACTTGACTTAACTTCCGGTGCATTAATTGAGGCATCTTTTCAAGTATAAAAAATAAAGCACCGACTTTGGTCGTGCATTAGGGGACGCACTAATTGGGCAAATGACAAACTTGTTGTAGTGCATGATTAGTTTGTAAGTAACATAAGAAGTTATACGTAAGGGTAATTCTACTATACCCCTATATTAGGGCAAAATAAAATAATATTATACTCAA
Source organism: Lithocarpus polystachyus (assembly GCA_033629205.1). NCBI lineage: Eukaryota > Viridiplantae > Streptophyta > Magnoliopsida > Fagales > Fagaceae > Lithocarpus > Lithocarpus polystachyus. The sequence goes on along the minus strand of CM066164.1, from coordinate 26,703,038 downwards.
ACTCACCCCACTCAAGACAAGAGTATTGAAAAAATATTGTGATATTTTTTTGCATCCATAAACTTTTGCTATTTCAATTGGAATATATTTGAGTAGAGGAATTGTTCTTAAATCAAGTTGTAGGAAAATTTTATCCTGAAAATCAGATTAGAGGAATCTTCTTCAGCGCATTTAGGAGTAGTTAGAGGTGATAGTGTCCAAATATAACCTAACTCCATGCTCGTCCGTAGGGGTCGTCCAAAGAAGAAGTCGAGGACTTAGCCCAGGAACCTCGTCCATGTCAGGGTCATCTGTCCATAAAGACTCTTGGACGGCCTACAGGGACTTCAGACGTGGTTACCACATGCAAACCCTGGACGAGGTTTATACACTTATTCCAGGACACTTACGTGCAATCAAAGATATTGCCGCGAAACCATCTCCAATGATAGTTACGGAGGGCGTAACCAAATAATATAACTTCCATAGCAGTTATGGAAGTTAACTCCGAATCCTCCGACCTCCTCCAATATAGGAGAAGAAGTTATTAAGTAAATAACTGCTTACGGCATACACTATATAAACAACTATCGCCAACGAAAAGGTACGGAGATCTTTTCCAAGTAATTTGGAATTCTTAAAGTTGAGAGAGACACTGACTTCATCATCGGAGGGTTTTTGGCCGGTCCACCTCGATCACCTCTAATAGTTTGTTCATCTCTTCAAGTTCTTTCCAGATTATCTTTTCGCCATCAAAATCCCAAGCATCCAGTCTACTGATTTTGTTACACATCATCAGTTGGCGAACATCATCAGTTGGCGCCGTCTGTGGGAACGTAAGTTTGTACTTAACAATTATTTTCCGCTGACAAAAGACTGTATGGTTCGGACAAGATCAAGGGCTACCAGCTCAGGCCACCAAGATAGTAGGGATGCTTCCAGCAATCCTAACCGTGATCGATAGTCAGCGCCAGTCGCTCGACAGCCTGCAATCCAACATATGCAATGCATGGAAGTCGTCATGGCAGAGTTAACTCATTAGAATCAAGAGTTAACCAGGAAGATTCACTTGTGGAGGCAGCGTCAAGAAAGGTTCGAGGAAGGACAAGCCCAAAGTCAAGAGGGTAGGGAGAATGCCGAGTTCGAAGGCTAGTCGAGGGGTACTGTTTCACGAAGGGTGCCACACTTGGAAAGGGAAATGGACCAGATGCGTAAAGCCATGGACGAAATGTATGAGAACATGCGGAGGGCGAATCCCGTGGAAGACTTGGTTCACCAGACAGACTTCCCTTTTATGGCTTCCATCATTAGTCATCCCCTGCCCGCAAAGTTCAAAATGCCTTCCTTGGACTCGTACGATGGGACGCGTGACCCTTGTGATCATACTGCAACCTTCAAAACTACCATACATCTTCAGGGAGTTCCGAACGAGATCATGTGTAGGGCTTTTCCAACTACACTTAAAGGACTGGCACGAGTATGGTTCAGCAAAATATCTCCAAATTCCGTAAGTTCGTTTGAAGAATTGAGTAAATTGTTTGTCAACAATTTTATTGGGGGACAGAGGCATAAGCGCTCCTCGTCCGGTTTGTTAACAATAGAGCAGGGGGAAAATGAGAGCTTGTGATCCTTCATTACTCATTTCAACAGAGAAGCCCTGACCGTGGATGAGATGGATGATAAACTGCTGCTAGCAGCCTTCCATAATGGGGTCAATTCTGATTTTTTCATCCATAAGCTCTATGAGCAAGAGCCTCAGACCATGGCTGAACTCATCCATTCGGCCCAAAACTTCATGAATGTAGAAGATGCAATCATAGCCAAAAAGGAAGAAAGCCGAACGAAGGGAAGGAGATATCCCCCGTCACCTGGAACAAGCTCCTCGTCCAAAGAAGGCTCGAACTAGGGAAAAAAGGGATCAAGGAAGATCCGTCCTTGAAATGGCCAGAAAAGATGAAGGGAGAGCCCAACAAGCGCAATAGGAATAAATATTGCCATTTTCACAGAGACCATGGGCAAGACACGGACGAGTGTTTCGATTTGATGCAGTAGATAGAAAACCTCATCAGGTAAGGATAACTGAGAAACTTCCTTGGACGAGATCAGAAAGATGAAAAGTTGAAAGGAAAGCTGGAAGAGACCGTGACCCTTGCTGGGAGAAATAAGAATGAACATAGGAGGAACCTTGACAGGACAAACTTCTAGGTCGCGGAAGACATACTTAAAGGTAGTGCAGAACGTCCAACTCTCAGGGCGACTGATCAAGACGAGGAAAATTAAGGAACAGGCTATTACCTTCACGGATGAAGACCCTGAAAGAGTTCACCACCCCCATGACGATGCAATCGTTATTACTCTACTTATCACGGATTATACAACCAGAAGGGTGTTAGTTGACAATGGCAGTTTGGCAGACATCCTGTACTACCCTACCTTTCAGCAAATGAATCTTGGGCGAGACTTACTTCGTCTAGTGAATTCACCTTTGGTGGGGTTTGGGGGAATGAAGGTACAACCCATAGGAATAGTTACGTTGCCTGTGGTGGTGGGGGCACATCCACAACAGATAACCAAAGAAGTAAACTTCCTCGTGGTAGACTGTTCGTCATCGTACAATGCCATCGTTGGGAGACCAACCCTAAACAGTTGGAAGGCAATAACCTCTACCTATCACATGTTGGTCAAGTTCCTTACAGAGTATGGAGTGGAGCAAGTACAAGGAGATCAGCTAGCAGCAAGAGAATGTTACCTCGCCATGGTGGCCAGGGACGATGAAGCACAGACGATGAACATAGAGGAAAGAAGAGTTATTGTAGAGCCCACCGAAATACTGGAAGATATTCTTTTGGACGAGAATGATCCCAAAAAGTTTACTAGAATAGGAACAAGCATGAGGAATGAAACAAAGCAAGACCTCGTCCGCTTCCTACGGAGGAGTGTTGATGGGTTTGCATGGAGTCATGAAGACATGCCGGGAATTGATCCAAGTATCATCACCCATCGGTTGAATGTATGCCCGTCTTTCAAGCCCGTCCGTCAATAGAAAAGGGTTTTTGCTCCAGAATAGGACAAAGCTATTAAGGAACAAGTCTAGAAGTTGACAACAACGTAGTTTATTCGAGAAGTCTATTACCCAGAATGGCTGGCCAATGTAGTGATGGTTCGGAAGAAAAATGGCAAGTGGAGAATGTGTGTGGACTTCACTGATTTGAATAAAGTTTGCCCTAAGGACAGTTACTCCTTGCCACACATTATTCAGTTGGTAGATTCAACAGCTGGTCATCAGCTGTTAAGCTTCATGGATGCTTTCTTAGGGTATAACCAAATAAAGATGGACGAGGCAGACCAGGAAAAGACATCCTTCATAACGAGCCAGGGGTTGTTTTGTTATAAGGTGATGCCCTTCGGTTTAAAGAACGCAAGGGCAACTTATCAAAGGCTGGTTAATCACTTGTTCCAACCGCAAATAAGACAGAATGTGGAGGTTTATGTAGACGATATGCTAGTGAAGAGTTTGGACGAGAAGAACCATTTGGACGATCTCTAAAAAACTTTCGACACACTCAGGCGGTACAATATGAAGCTGAATCCTAGCAAGTGCGCTTTTGGAGTTTCGTCAGGAAAATTCCTCGAATTCATGGTTTCGCACAGAAGGATTTAAGCGAACCCCGACAAAATTCAAGCGATCGTTGATATGAAACTACCAAGAAATATCAAGGAAGTCCAATCACTCACTGGACGAGTTGCCGCACTCAACAGGTTTGTCTCTAAAGCAACTGACAAGTGTTTGCCATTTTTCAAGGTTCTTAAAAGAGCCTTCGAGTGGATGGACGAATGTCAAAGGGCTTTCCAAGACCTCCAAAGCTACCTGACTACGGCTCCACTGTTGAGCCCGTCTGTACCTGGTAAAGAACTATACTTGTATTTGGCGGTGTCCCCACATGCAGTAAGCTCGGCGTTGATCAGAGAAGAAGGAAAAGTGCAGAAGCCAGACTACTATACAAGCCGAGCTCTGAGAGGAGCAGAAGGACGATATCCTATGATGGAAATATTAGTCTTTGCTTTGATTACGGCCTTGAGGAAATTGAGGCACTATTTTCAAGCACATGTCATTAACATCTTGACAGACCATCCGCTGAAAAAGGCAATGAACAGGTTAGAAGCTGCAGAACGACTAGTCCAATGGGCTATTGAGCTTGGGGAATTAGATATCAGATACTTGCCAAGGAGCGCGATAAAAGCACAGGTATTGGCAGATTTTATTGTGGAATTTACTCTAAGCATTGAAGGTTTAGACGAGCCAGGCAGCGCTCGAAGATAGGTCGTCCATGTGGATGTGTCCTCCACATTACATGCAGGGGGGATAGGAGTTATTTTGAAATCCCCAGAAGAGGATAAATTGGAGTACAAGGTTCGTCTGCAGTATGCAACAACCAACAACGAAGTAGAATATGAGGCCCTCTTGAAGGGGCTAGAGTTGGCAAAATCTTTGGGAGTAGAGTCATTACTCGTCCATGGAGATTCTCAGCTAGTCATAGGCCAAGTAAATAGGACGTACGAAGCCAAGAAGGAACGCATGAAGAAATATCTTAATAAAGTGAGACCTTGTGAAGAAATTCAAAGAAGCCAGTTTCATTCAAATCCCAAGGGAAGAGAACATGAAAGCAGATGCTATAGCAAAAGAAGCCTCGACAGGAGGGGCTTTAGACGACTTTGACGAAATTCAATATATGCCAAGCATAGATCTTCCGGAGATGCATTAGATAGAAAGCGAAGAAAATTGGACAACTCCAATAGTGGCGTATTTGAATGATGGAAGGCTACCGGAGGGAAAAGACGAAGCCAGGAAACTACGAATCAGGTCGGCCAGGTACGTCCTCATAAATGAGATACTATACAAAAGAGGTTTTTCTCAACCTTATCTGAGGTGCTTAGCTCCAGACGAAGCAAACTATGTATTGAGGGAAGTTCATGAAGGAGCATGTGGAAACCACTCGGGGGCAAGAGCACTAGTGCATAAAGTCGTCCGTGCAGGGTACTATTGGCCAACTGTTTAAGCAGACGCCAAAGCTTATGTCAAAGTATGTGACCAATGTCAGCGATTCAGCAATATCCCCAAGCAACCCGCAGAGTACCTCACTCCTATGATGGCCCCTTGGCCCTTTGCACAATGAGGATTAGACATTTTGGGCCCTTTTCCACTCGGGACTAGACAGATGAAGTTTTTAGTGGTGGGTACTGACTATTTTACTAAGTGGATAGAAGCAGAACCACTAGCAAAGATCACACAGCAAAATGTTAAAAATTTCGTCTGGAAAAGCATTTTATGCCTGTTTGGGGTACCAAGGGTGTTAGTATTAGACAATGGACGGCAGTTTGATAACGCACTATTTAGAAACTTTTGCGAACACTTTGGAATTCAGAATCATTATTCCTTCCCCTTCCACCCACAAGCAAAAGGCCAAGCAGAAGTAGTGAACTGATCCTTGTTGAAGATCATCAAGACTCGGCTTGACGGGGCAAAGGGTGTATGGCCAGATGAACTACCAGACGTTCTTTGGGCTAACAGAACAACAGCGAGGACCCCCACAGGGGAAACTCCTTTCAAACTGGCTTATGGGAGCGAAGCAGTCATACATGCGGAGATGCACATGGCCAGCCATAGAGTGATGAAGTATCAGGATGAAGACAACGGGGACCAGCTTCGTCTTAACCTCGATCTCATAGACGAGGTAAGGATGAACGCGGAGCAGAGAACGGCAAGGTATAAAAACTTGATGGCCAAACACTATGATGCCATGGTCAAACCCAGGCACTTTAACATTGGGGGCCGTGTCCTAAAAAGGTTTCTTTAGCCACCAAAAACCCTGCCCATGGAAAGCTGGGACCGAATTGGGAAGGACCTTACAGGGTTATCAACTGTAAAAGGCAAGGATCCTACTATTTGGAAGCCCTGGACGGATGGAAGCTTGAACACCCTTGGAATGTTGAACATTTAAGAAGATACTATCAATAAAACACAACCATGGATGAGAGTCGCCACAGGACGAACGTCACGGACGTTTGAAGTAATTGTTATTTTCTAATATTTGCCTACTACTAATGTTTTAAGATGTGTGTTACTTATGAACTAATTCGTGTTTAAACGTTTGTAATTCCCTAAAAGCACAAGCTCTTAAGCATGTGCCATGCCTGTGGATGAATATTTGTAAAGTGGATTTCTTAAGTATATATGTGATGTATTTTTAAGTATATCTGAGTATATGTACGAAAATGAACTAAAGACGAACAAAATCCTTGGACGCAAGGATGTATCATCCATAAGCTTTCCTTAAATCAGGATAAAGCAAAAATAAGGCACGTTCGTCCAAACCAAGAGACGAGCTGATGCCCCAACGTGTTAAGCCAACCATGGACGAGGGATTGCTCAACCCAACCATGGACAAGGAAATGCACGCATAAAATCCAATGGATATCAACTAAAACAGCCTAAAATTTGGACGAGTCAAAAAAGTTTGTTTTTAAGTAAACAAAAAACTAGCAACTCGTCCATAGGCAAATACTCGTCCAACAAATAGACGAAGAATAATGTTGAAATCAGCAATGACAACACCATTCGTGGATGAGTTATTCTGAATTCAAAGAATGAAAAATTGAGCTAAACGTGGATAGGTCCCTATCAAGGACGAGTCAAAACGTTATTGGAATGCAAGCTAAGTTCATCCATACAATGAGTAAATAAAAAATAGAGCAAACACTCATTCATTAATAAAAAGGGTGGACAACCTACGTCCAAAAAACCCTTACACAGTTGAAATAAACAAGAAATTGTTTAAAGTCTCGTCCTAAGACTGTGGACGAAGAAATTGTACTTTGATTACATCCCTTAGTCCAAAACAACAGACCAAAATAAAGATACAAAAAAAATAAAAAAAAACTAAGTATAAAAGTTATCTTCATTGAGGGGGGGGGGGGGGGGGCTGTGCCAGGGTCGTCCTGAACTAGCTGAGTGGTGGCATCATCCTCAATATTAATATCCTCTGAGCTCGTCTGAAGAAGGGAGCTTGTAGCAGCACCACCAAAGTTGAGCTTGATAGAACTGAAATCAAGGTTAGGGAAATTCTCCATGGCGTCCATTCTGAAGTCTTCAAACCCAACTGCATAGTTTGTGTCCAAAGAATCAGTATACTCTTTGGACGCCTTGAACTCTGCAACTGCTTCTCCTTTAGCCTTCTCGAGAAGAGCACTCAACTCGTCACTCTTCTTTTGAAGATGATCAAGACGAGTGTCCTTCTCTATGACATCAGTTTTCAGCTCCTCTACATGGTTTTGCAGCTCCTTCACTTCGTCCTTGGCCTTAGCCGCCACCTGTTGCTCTCGTCCTTGACCTCTTGTATCCTCTTCTCTAGCAGGATCCTCGTTTTGTCCAGTTCTGTTGCTTGTCTGGATGCAGCAATGAACTTAGACATTGCCTGTGCAAAATTTACTTTTTTTAGACAAGGCATATTAAGTATTGATAAGACGAGATAAAAATGAGGAAGACGAGATAAAAATGAGACGTTTACCTTGAAGAGGTCATGAACACCAGAGTGCTCAAAGTCCTTCAAAGACATGTTGTAGCAAGCCGCCACATCCTGATTAGTCACAACCCTTTCAAACCTCTCCCAAGCTAAGTCTTCATCTTCAACAAGGTTCAGAGAGACTTGCCTAGGAGGCTGGGATGAGACGGGCACTTGGGCTGTAGACGACATGTCCATGGACGGAGGGTCGAAGAGCTTATCGTCGATGTCATGAACATGGACGGGAGGTTGCTGGGCAGGAGGGACGGAACCAGGCTTGGACGACCCATGTTTAGTCTTTTTCTCCCTACGTCGACTTGGAAGATTCCCTAAGTCAATCCCCTTGGACAGACTTTTTCTTTTATCACCCACTGATGGACGAGGCTGGGATTGAACCCCCTGCACAACTCCCTCGTCCACCACGTCCTTGCCCTTATTCTCTTTCATTGTAGCCATTCCTAAAAAAAAAAAATTACTACTAATTATTATAAAAAAAAACTAAAAAAAAAAAGAAAAGAAACTTACGTCTACGGACAGTGAGCTCGTGGGCTATGGCTTTAGCAGACGGCTTAGGACCTAACCCCCAGGCAGCAAGACGCCTCAAGCTTACCAAAAAATGGAACGTCCTGTCAGTGTACAGATGAGCCTTTTGAACTCGCTCAATGTAGAACTTGCTTAAGTGAGGTCGTCTAACACCTACAAAAAAAAAACAAAGGAGAGCGTTAGACGAGAACAATTTAACCAAAAATATATGAACATAGTAGGACGGACTACCTCAAACGTACCTTCAAGACGAAGGTTCCCTAACTCTCCTGTGTAAGGACTAAATGGATACCTGTCAACCTCAACTAGGTTTCCAGCCCAGAAACCAGAGACGAAGAAGAACTTCGTCTTCCAGTTTCTGTCTGAGGTGACCAAAGACTTAATCAATCTATAGTCTCCCCCTCTAGCTGTGAATTGATGGAAGCCATGGGATTGATTAATCTCAGAGGGTTTATAGCAGTAGAGGAACTCGTCCACAGTGAGAGGACGGTCCCCTCCAAAAACCTCCCTCCATAAGACTTGCATGGAAACGATTAGCCTTCATGCGTTAGGGTTGAACTAATAGATGGCTAAGCCTAATCTAGTGAGCAACTCCCTAGCAAAGGCATTGAGAGGCAACCTCAAACCCCCCAAGAGGTAAGCCTCATAAATACCAACTCCAAAATGGGGTTGGCAACACCATTTCCCACGAACTGGTAACCTAGGGTTTAAGATATCATAGATTTGGTACCAAACCTTAAGAGACTCTAACCTTTTGTTGTCTGTCTTGGACGGAATATCTATAGCACAACTATAAGCTACCTCAACCTCTTCCTAGACAGCGGACAGGGGAGCACTCGTGCCAGCCCTTGACCCAGACTCGGTTCTTGTCCGAAGACCTTCTTGAAGAACCTCCAAAGGAACTCCAGGGACGCCTGACGTATACTCGTCTGAGGTATTCCCCCCACTACTACTACTGTTGCTACCGCTACTACTACTATCACTTGACCTACTAAAACTACTTGGTTCATGAAACTCATCTATGGCTTTCTTGAGGCTATCACTAGACGAGGAAAGGACAATCTCAGTCATTTTTTGGGAACTTTAAACCTAAGGACAAGAGTGAGGAAAATACCTGGATCTAAGTGATGACTATGGACGCGAGAAACTTCTAGACGAGGCGCTAGGTCGAGGAGTGTCAAGGAAGAAAAATTTCAAAAATGAGGGGGGTAGCTCAGGAATTCCACTATTTATAGGTGAAGACTTTAGTACTGAAACGACACAACCAACCATGAGCTGACACGTGGCATACTCCTCGAAAAATGAGTCGACGTAAACTTTCACTAGTGAGATCGTGACACGTGACGAGTTTACACATTGATATAAATACACGCGTCTAGGGAGCAACACCATGTCACACTTTCCTAGACAACCCACGGACAGGGGGGCAACTGATAGTTTCCTAAAATAACCCAACTCCATGCTCGTCCGTAGGGGTCGTCCAAAGAAGAAGTAGAGGACTTAGCCCAGGAACCTCGTCCATGTCAGGGTCGTCTGTCCATAAAGACTCTTGGACGGCCTATAGGGACTTCAGACGTGGTTACCACATGCAATCCCTGGACGAGGTTTATACACTTATTCCAGGACACATACGCGCAATTAAAGACATTGCTGCGAAACCATCTCCAATGATAGTTACGGAGCGCGTGACCAAATAATATAACTTCCATAGCAGTTATGGAAGTTAACTCCGAACCCTCCGACCTCCTCCAATATAGGAGAAGAAGTTATTAAGTAAATAACTGCTTACGACATGCACTATATAAACAACTATTGCCAACGAAAAGGTACAGAGATCTTTTCCAAGTAATTTGGAATTCTTAAAGTTAAGAGAGACACTGACTTCATCATCGGAGGGTTTTTGGCCGGTCTACCCGGTCACCTCTAATAGTTTGTTTATCTCTTCAGGTTCTTTCCAGATTATCTTTTTGCCATCGAAATCCGAAGTATCCAGCCTACTGATTTTGTTACACATCATCAAGAGGTGCACATCAAACTTAGCAACCTGACCAAACTGACCTAACCTAACCCAACCCGATACCTTAGGTTGGTGAGTTGTGTTGGAATTTTAGTTTTAATCTCAGGTCAGGCTGGGTTTGGCTTAATAAGTTTATAAGTTCATTTTATTTTGACCCAACCCATTACATATATAAGCTTATTTTATTCCTTTTATTTGAATATTTAGTTCAATATATCTTGGTAAGAATTAATTTCGCTAAATTTGGAAATTAATTAATTTTTTAAATAATTAATGAGACTCTAATTTTCTTTATAAGACATAAAACATTTAAACACAGCCCACTGACACAATCCAACCCAACCCATGTGAGTTAGGTTGGGTTGGTTTGTACACATGTGATGGGTTGGGCTAAGTTGAGACTTTCTCATTGGGTTGAAAAAACCCTCAAACCCAATCCATGCACACCCCCGCTGGTAGTCCATATTTTCATTTTTCTGGCTAAAATGATGATTTCTTTATTTCAAAAGTCTTACTTGTCACTATTAGGTTATGATGATTTTTTATTTTTTATTTTTTTTTTGCAATTGTTCAATTGATTTGTTAACTAATTGGTGGTGCTTGGGAACCAACTTGCCGTGCATTAGAAGGAAGAATCTTGTTAAATTGTTTTAAATTGGAAGTATTGGCATAAAATATAGAAACCAAATTGACTTAGGGTCCATTTGTTTAGGCATTTTGGACGCTTAAAAGTACGTTTTTAAATCCAAAACTCTATTTTGCAACCACAACTTTTCATGGTTTTTTTTACAAACGCTCATTTTAAATTCAATACACAGTTTTTAAATAGCTTATACAAATACACCCTTAATGCTAATTTCCCACTTATGTTGCTGTCCTTTTGATTGTTTTGTTGATTAATTGGCCATAGGGTGGAAAGATTAACTTGTCGTGTGTTTTGGGGAAGGACTAAATAGGTATGTTGCAGTAGTTCAAAAAAGCCCTAATCTTTAAGGAAAAAAATAAAGCAACAACCTTTCAAATTTTTATTGAGATTGCATTTATTTTAAAGTAATTTTTTTTTATAAAAAATATTTTCAAGGAAATATTTTTTTAGTGATTAATTACATTCTTGAAAATGTTCTAAAAAATCATTTTCAGGTGATTGGTTTGTATGGAACTTTTTTTTTAAATCATATTTTTATATTCAAACAAAAATAACATTTTTTATTCATGGAAACAAAATTCACCAATCCAACCTTTAACAAAGAATAATCTCACAAAATTTAGCATAAAAAACACAAATACTTGGTACCAATAAATCCGGCCGCAATACCAAAATCTGCTATGAATTTCACAAGATATAATATAATGAACACAAAATTCATCATTCCAACATTTAATTGAGAATAGTTTCATAAATTTAACAAAATAACACAAATTCACGATTCCCACAGATTCCCAATACCAAAATATAAAAAGCGATTAAATTACTGAAATTTGAAATATTTTTTTTTGTGTGGAAATAAATGCAATTTAAGATTGAAAATTCAGGACTGAAGTCAATTGGAAGATTGATTATAATTGTTGATCTGTAGAAATAAGATCAAATTACAAATTAATCTCTATAGATAATTGAGGAGCTTAGTTACAGTTAGGGGTGGCAAAATTGGACACGACCTGCGAACCCGACACGACACGACACGAAATTAGCAGGTTATGGGTTCGTGTCATATTCGGGTTGACACGACGGACCCGTTTGATAAACGGGTTGGGTTAGGGTTCAACCTATAGAACCCGTTTAACCTGTCTGACCTGTTTAATTAAATAAAATTTTACCAATATATCATTCAAACCCTAGGTATATAAACTTATTAGTTGTTGTAGTTTATTTTCTTTGACACATTGTGATTGATTATTTATGATATTGAGATATGCTTTAGTTTTGAATGATTATTTGTGATGCAGTTACTCATTAATTTTGAATTTTATATTTAAAATATTTATTTGTTTGTTTTTTCATAAATGTTTTTCTTTGTTTTGATAAAATTAGATAAACAGGTCGACACGATTGACTCGTTTAATAAATGGGTCGTGTTAGGGTTGAGGAATCTTGACCCGTTTAATAAACAAGTAGGGTTAGTGTTGACCCATATAGTCGGATATGTATGAGTTGACACGACACGAACCCGACACGCGAACACGAATTGCCACCCCTAGTTACAGTAAAAGAAAGAGTTAGTGGAGCATGCACAAAACCCCACTATTATCTGATAAGATATAATTAGATTCAGAATAAAATAATTTAATTACAAGGGACCATTCGAAAGCAATTATATAGCCTTACTGCTATTGTCTTTGCACAAAATTCCACTAATATTAGATAAGATGTTAGATTCAGAATAAAATAATTTAATTGCAATTGACAATGTTTTGATTGTTTTTGACAAAATAGGCAGTAAGTATACGAAGTTGCGAACCAAAGTACAATTCTACTTTGAGAATAAGGCTCTTAACATTTTCTCTAGTTTAATATAGTGCAATAAAAATGACGAGTTATTAATTGCTTTGAGCAATAACAGCCCTTACCTATCTTTAGATGGTTTATTAATTGAGGACATCAGATTCAATGCAAGTTTTTTTAATCAATTACTTTACTCTCATGTCAAGAGAGAAGGTAATAAGGTAGCGCATAATTTAGCAGGACATTTGATTTGTATTTCTGATTTTTCGGTGTGGATGGAAACTATTCCACCACCCTTTTTTTTTCTTGTCCTAACTGATATTGCTGGGTTTTCTTAATAAAGTTTAACGTCTTTCCCCTCAAAAAGGATATATAAGGTTTTTATCAATAAAGATAGATAGTGATTATTTAAGTTTTTTAGCTTAATAATCTACTATGAAGGGGATGATCTTATATGGCCGGGGACTTCCTGGCATCTTTAAATGGGAATTTTAACTTTCTAATTACTTTTTCATTGATACAAAAACTTTGTTAGGAAACACCTAATATGTCCCCTCATCTTCGTCAAAAGCAGTTTGATTTTAATGCCAATCGGAGCACAAGAAGCTACTTCACCCAGAAGGCTTCGCAAGATATGGAATGGAATGGAAATCGAATTCCAAGGAGAGATTTGAAGGAGTTCGCAAGAGGAGTTCAATTCCATGACCCAATGTCAAGGAGAGATTTGAAGTTCAAAGAGTTATAGCAGTCCTGGATTTTTCCATAGCTTTCTCTGCATCTTTTTGGTTCGCACTTGTGAGAATGATGGATTCGGTATGGGACTGTGGAGGGAATGGGTAAAAATAAGCATTAAAAAATAAGTATTAAAAAAAAAATTGTTACGTAAAATTGAAATCTTGCCTACTACAATGTGCTAAATTACAGAAAATCTTCAATATTTAGATTAATTCATACATAAAAATGAAACAGAGATGTTAAAATTGAAGAAGATCAACATAGTGGAATAAACAGAGCAAGACACAGTGGAATAAACAGAGCAAAGAAGAAATAAGGAAAGAATCAAGAGGGATCCACGTGTCAAAGAAAGAAGAAGAACCAAATGGAAGAAACAGATGTCAAGTTGTAATTGGTTGGGTTAGTAATCAGTTAGTTAGTTATTTTGGAGGTAAAATCTGTTATTTTTTTCATTATTTACTATTAGCCCCTGTTTTGCGTGTATATAAGCATAGGAGATAATTATTTTGTAACCACTTCTCTCATTTCTTTTCAATTGAGCAAATTCAGTTTCTCCAACCTCTTTCTCTCTTTTATTCTGTTTGATATGGTATCAGAGCAAGGTTTCTGAGATTTTCCTTTCATTTTCTCAGCACCCAAACACAATCTAGTGATTTGTTTCTTGCTTTTCTTTCTCATCCATGGCTTCCGATTCCACAGCTAATACTAAATCTCAAACTGTGCATTCAGTACCTGCTACAAGTACAACAATAGCAGATGAATATGCAAATAATCCTTTCTTTCTTCCTGCGAATGAAAATCCAGGTCTCATGCTCACTTCACAACCACTCACTGGTCCAGAAAACTACATGAGTTTGGCGCGATCTGTATTTTTGGCTTTAAGTTCCAGAAACAAGTTTGGTTTTGTGAATGGATCAATTGCTGAACTTGATTTGTCTTCTTCATTGTACAATTCTTGGAGTAGATGTAACACTACGGTGCTTTCCTGGTTAACTAATTCACTCAGTCAGGATTTGAAGGCTAGTGTTATGTACATCAACAATGCCAGAGATTTGTGGAATGATCTCAAAGATAGACTATCTCAGGGTAACACTCCAAAGTTGTTTGAGCTTGGGAAGGAAATTGCACACCTTGCACAAGGATCACTTTCAGTAAGTTCTTACTTTACAAAATTCAAGACTTTGTGGGATGAGTATGCTAATTACCAGCCTTTTACGATCTGCACCTGTGCTTGTACTTGTGGTTCTAAGTCTTCTCAACTTGATGCTCATCATAAGGAGCATGTTTTTAGGTTTTTGATGGGACTGAATGATGGCTATGGCCATGTTATAAGTCAGATTTTACTAATTGAACCTTTGCCCTCTCTTAGCAAAGTGTGTTCTCTGATCTTGCAAGAAGAGAAAAGGAGAAACATTGGCCAAAGTTTCAGTATGATTCAGTCAAGTGATGCTGCTGCTATGTATGTGAACAATAGCAAAGTTTTTCTTGGTCATCAAGGACAAAAGAATGGAGGTAAAGGGGGTAATGGCAAGAAAGATAGGCCTGTGTGCACTTATTGTGGGTTTACTGGTCATATAGCTGATAAATGCTATAAACTCCATGGTTATCCTCCTGGTTACAAGCCAAAAGGAGGTAACAAGGCCATGGCAAATTAGGTTGCTTCAATGCAAACCACAGGGAATTGTGGATTTGATCAGAATGTGCAATCTGGCCTCTTACCTGGTGGTGTACATTCGGGTTTTTTGCCTGGTGGAGTTTTGCAAGGAGCTGCTGTTCAGTCAGATTTGGCTTCACAGAATCATATTGGTCACTCTGCTGGAGGCTCTTTTGTGCAAGCTAGTCCACAGCTATCATTGTCACAGGCTCAATGTGAGCAATTTCTGAATTTTCTGAAGTGCCATATGGCTGTTGGATCAGGGATTGATGCTCAAACTGGCCACCAAGCTGCTTCTGTTATGACCTCTTACCCTTCCATTCCACATCCTTTACCTTCCACATCATCTTCTCCTTCTACTTCATCAAATTTCTCAGGTAATTCCTTTTGGATTCCACCTAATCTTTCTCACTCTATCTTTGCTGCTCAAGTCATTGATAGGCAAGCTTATAAATCCAATACTTGGATTATTGATACTGGAGCAACAGACCATATGGTTCATTCTGTTACTCAATTGACTTCAATTACTTCAATTGTTCATACCTTTGTCTATTTGCCAAATGGGGAACAGGCCTTAGTCACACACATAGGCATAGTGCATATTTCCTCTACTTTAATTCTAACCGATGTCTTGTGTGTGCCCTCTTTTACATTCAATTTAATTTCTGTTAGCAAACTCACAAAATCACTTTGCTGTTGCCTCATTTTTCTTGGTAATTGTTGTTTTATTCAGGACCTTGCTCAATGGAGCACGATTGGTCTGGGTAAAGCACACAATGGCCTTTTTCTGTTGCAAGATTCAGGCTGTAGATCTTCTGCATCTGCACTTGCTGCTGCTGTCAGTTCTGTTTCTTCATCAGATTTATGGCATAGTAGATTAGGACACCCTTCTCATTCTAAACTTCAATTGTTGAAGCAACTTGTACATGATGTTAATATCAATAAAACTGCTTCTTGTTGTGATATTTGTCATTTTTCAAAACAAAGAAAACTTCCTTTTATAGCCAGCAATCATGTTTCAACTAATCCTTTTGATTTACTTCATTGTGATCTTTGGGGTCCATTTGCTACAAGCACCATTGATGGTTTTAAATATTTCTTAACAATTGTGGATGATTTTACTAGATGCACTTGGGTGTATTTGCTCAAGCATAAGTCAGAAACACAAGTGTATCTTCCACAATTTGCCTCTATGGTGTCTGCTCAATTTAACTGCAAAATCAAAACTATAAGGAGTGATAATGGAACTGAATTCTATCTTAAGGATTTCTTTCACTCAAATGGCATTTTACATCAATTAACTTGTGTTGATACCCCTCAACAAAATGCTGTTGTTGAGAGGAAACATCAACACATTCTTAATGTTGCAAGAGCCTTAAGGTTCCAATCACAACTTCCTTTATGCCTTTGGGGTGATTGCATTTTAACTGCTGTCTACCTAATCAATAGGCTTCCTTCCAAATCCTTAGGTAACAAAAGTCCATATGAACTTCTTTTAAAATCTGCACCAGCTTATAATCATCTCAAATGCTTTGGTTGTTTGTGTTTCATTTCCACTTTACCTCATAATAGAGACAAATTTGCACCTAGAGCTAGGAGATGTGTGTTCTTAGGCTATCCCCAAGGCATTAAGGGCTATAAGGTACTTTATCTCACTTCCAATTCTATTCATATCTCTAGAAACATTATTTTCTATGAGAATATTTTCCCTTATGCTTTGTCCTCACATCCTTCTACTTCTTATTTAGATGATTTCATTTTTCCTCATTGTAATTCAGAGTCATCTCAATCAGTTGATAATTTTCATCCTCCTTCCACATTTGATGAGAATTCTAATGGTAACATCCTACCTGGTGCAGCACCTAGTGCAGTACCCAGTGTAGCACCTGATGCAGTACCCAGTGCAGCACCTGATGCAGCACCTAATGCAGCACCTAGTGCAGCACCTGATGCAGCTCCCAGTACAGCACCTGATGCAGCACCTGGTGCAGCACCCGGTGCAACACCTGCTGCTATTCCTTTATTAAATTCTGACCTTAATGGTCTTTCTACTGATTCAACACGTACATTACCTTCTGCTTCTAATCCTATTCTCAGAAGATCCACTAGATCACATAAACCTCCTCCTTACTTATCTCAATATGCTTGCAAGTCAGTCAGCACTAAACCCCAATCTGGTTTGCCATATACTATTTCAGATTATTTGGATTATTCTCATCTTGGGCCTACCTTTAAATCTTTTGTTATGGCTATTCATTCCACTCCTTCAGAGCCTGTCTCTTTCCATCAGGCAATGCAATATCCTGAATGGAGGGCAGCCATGGACAAAGAAATAGAGGCTCTAGAGATTACTAACACTTGGAGTTTGGTACCTTTGCCTCCTGGTAAGAGTCCTATAGGTTGTAAATGGGTTTATAGAGTTAAATATCTACCTGATGGTTCTATTGAAAGATATAAGGCTAGGCTGGTTGCTAAGGGTTTTACACAAAAGTTTGGTTTGGATTATTCTGAAACTTTTTCCCCAGTTGCTAAGTCTGTGTCAGTCAAAATTTTCCTTACCATGGCTGCTGTGAAAGGGTGGTTTCTTCACCAAATGGATGTTAACAATGCATTCTTACATGGTGATTTGAATGAAGATGTGTACATGTGCTTGCCACCTGGTTTTCACAACAAGGGGGAGAATGTTGTATGCAAACTAAACATGTCTCTATGGTCTTAAGCAGGCATCAAGACAGTGGTTTGACAAATTTTCCAAAACTATTCTTCAAATGGGATTTGTTCAATCCAAGTCTGATTACTCACTGTTTACTCACACTCAAGGGACTTCTTTTACAGTGCTTTTAGTGTATGTTGATGACATCTTGCTCACTGGAAACAATGTTGATTGTGTAAACAGTTTGAAGAAGTTGTTAGATGATAAATTTGGCTTGAAAGACCTTGGTTCTTTGAGGTATTTTTTAGGTCTTGAGGTAGCAAGGACTGATGCAGGTATCAGCTTGACACAAAGAAAGTATAATCTTGAAATATTGAAGGATACTGGTTTTCTTGGATCAAAGCCAGTTAGATTTCCTATGGAGCAAATTTTAAGGCTTTCAAAGTATGAAGGGCAGTTATTAGAAGACCCTGGAATGTACAGAAGGTTAATTGGGAGATTGTTATACTTGACCTTGACACGGCCTAACATTACTTATGCAGTGCATAGGTTGTCACAATTTGTTTCAAAACCTAGAGAGCCTCACCTACTTGCTGCTCACAGAATACTTCAATATATAAAAGGGTCACCAGGAAAAGGACTTTTCTTCTCAAGCACCTCTGATTTACATGTTAAAGCCTTCTGTGATGCTGATTGGGCTGGCTACCCTGATACAAGGAGATCACTAACAGGGTATGCAGTGTATTTGGGAGAATGTTTGATAGCATGGAGATCAAAGAAACAAGGAGTAGTTTCAAGATCAACAGCAGAGGCTGAGTACAGAGCAATGGCTAGTGTAGCATGCGAAATAACATGGGTACTTCAATTACTTAAGGATTTAAAAATTGAACACCCCAGACTAGCAATGCTCTTCTGTGATAATCAGGCAGCCTTGTATATAGCTGCTAATCTAGTCTTCCACGAGAGGACTAAACATATTGAGGTAGACTGTCATCTGGTTCGAGATAAAATTCTAGAGGGAATGATTAAAACGTTTCATGTGAATTCAAATGCTCAAGTGGCTAATGTGTTTACCAAAGCTCTAGGCTTTAATTCCTTCACAAGATTGACTTAGAAGTTGGGTCTGCGAGACATTTTCAAGCCAAAACAGTTACAACGGGAGTTGCAGACTAAAACTCATCTTCAAGTCCATGATCTTCCAGCTCAGGACTTGAGGGGGAGTGTAAAAATTGAAGAAGATCAACACAGTGGAATAAACAGAGCAAGACACAGTGGAATAAACAGAGCAAAGAAGAAAGAAGGAAAGAATCAAGAGGGATCCACGTGTCAAAGAAAGAAGAAGAACCAAATGGAAGAAACAGATGTCAAGTTGTAATTGGTTGGGTTAGTAATCAGTTAGTTAGTTATTTTGGAGGGAAAATCTGTTAGTTTTTTCATTATTTACTATTAGCCCCTGTTTTGCGTGTATATAAGCATAGGAGATAATTATTTTGTAACCACTTCTCTCATTTCTTTTCAATTGAGCAAATTCAGTTTCTCCAACCTCTTTCTCTCTTTTATTCTGTTTGATAAGAGGACCCAATTTTTAGGCCCATTCATTAGACCACATTCATTTACTTCAATAGAATGCTATATATCAATCAAATATGGCAAAACTGCACCAATGAGGTAGATAATATAGGTGGGAGGATAGAATACCAAGGAAGGATAGAAAGAATATTACTGATTAAAAATTGATAGGGTAGAGAAGAAAAAATTTGAAGGATGAAAAAATGATTTAAATTTCGTTTTATTTGATTAAAGGTTGAAAAGAAGAATGAGAAAATGAAATTTTAATTTGTATAGACTTTTTGTTATGCTCATGGGATAAGAAATAGTAATAGTTTCCCATTATTTTTGGATAGTGCTGAAGGTTTTAATTTTATTACAATAATGCAATAGCTTATTGTAATTTACTATTTAATTATTATTAAGAGGAAGTTGCAACCTCTCTCTCTCTCTCTCTCTCTCTCTCTCTCTCTCTCTCTCTCTCTCTCTCTCTCTCGAACTGAAACTATATGAAACTACGTCCAAAATTAGCCAAGTGCAATAAGCCTTGAAAAAATAACAAGAGGCTTAGGCTGAGCTCCATTGAGTACGCTATAAAGCACAGGGCCTAGGTTTAAAAATTTGGTCCTATCCACTAGGCCAGGCAGATCATCACACAGTTGAGCCTGAATCTAGGTTGAGACCAGCCCTTAACCAGGCAGGCTAGCAAAATGAACAAGTCTATTTGTGGGCAAAGGCTTATTTATATTACAGATGTGTGGATGTGACTGGAGCCCACAATGCTTGACTGCAATCGGCCTTTTGTGCACTACAACTGATTTCATTGCTAAGGGGTTCATCCATGGGCCCTGTGGAGGAAAAGGAAACAGATTAAATTGTCATTGTAAACTTATTAAAAGCATCAAATTCATTTTTTGTAAAATAGTATGTAGTATACAGTAATGACTATAAAATAATGATTTGTATGTGTATTACAAGGAGCTTCATAGAGAACATTGTAAGTAAATAGTTTCGTCTATATATATATATATAAATAAACCCACACACACATACTTGCCAACAGTTTTTTATTCTCCAAAAAAAAAAAAACAATTTTGATTTTCTCTCTCAAATTTGTCATTATTTAACCAATTTTTTCTCAAAAAAAAAAAAAAAAAAAAAAAAACACCTATTAGAAGAATACCTAAAAGTTTTCATAAAATACCAAAGTCAAGCACTGTTAGTAATTAATCTTTCACTAATTAAGGGTTTCAATTCTCACACCTGAAAATTAAGGATTTTGATTATAATACATCCACTACTTTTTTTTATTAAAATATTTATTATTTATATATTAATTATGATTATGTGTGTCAAATAGTAGATATAAATAAGTGTGAATTAATATATTAACGCTAGAATATTGACAAGTTTTGTCTTTTTCTCGTTGCTTGCTCGTTGCTCTACCATTAGAACTTGCGGCTGATTGGGCTGCAGTGGCAACCCCACTTGGGACTATGTTGATTTACCCTATTGCTCTAACTTCACTGCTTGAATAGCAGCGACATCACTCCAGTCCATGGGCTTCTACCTCGGTTGTCTTGGCAGTGGCTTCAAGTGCTTCACCAAAAGTGATTGCACCACCACGCCCACCACCATATTGTTCAAACATGGTTGGTGGTGCCAAGGGAGCTCGTTGATTGTATTGATCAACAACCTAGACTCATCAAAATATTACACATTTCAATCAAATTAGGCACCAAAAATTTAAAAAAAAAAAAAAAGTAGTTATGCAGAAGAAGCAATAGAATTACATTGTTATGCACAAAACAAGAAATGGAGAGCCTAGTGCACAAAATAAGAAATGGAAAGCAAAGGCATACCCATCTCAATGTGTCTTACACAGTTTAGAAATCAATCAGGGCCACATCTCATTAATTAAGAGTAGTTGGAGAAAGGTGTAAACGAAAATAAAATTAGTTTATTTTCTATCATACTCACAAAAACGAAATCTATAAACAAGGTGCCACCCCACCTAAATATAAAATATTGTTTAGCTTCTATTGGTATTCCTTGCATGTAATAACATTGATTGTATTTTAAAAATAATTCGGTTAGCATGGGAGCATGAGTTGGAAGTTATCGGTCTAGCCAAATTCGAATTTTATTTCTGGTTCCAACCCGGGATCTCAAGCTATTGTCCAAGGCAAATCTGGCTGCCAATATACTTTTCCATGCAAAAAAAACCAATTTAGTGAGCGTTTGGATACACCAGCATCTGCGTTCAAGCTGGCATTTGGCGTTTTGTGTGGGTCTAGTGCACTGTTCATAGGACCCATAAGTACCTTCATTCAACAACTTTTTCTTTAAAATTAGATCTCACGGTACTATTCACAAATTTAAAAATTATTTTGCTACAACATTTTCAATTTTCAGTTTTTAACAATAAATATCTAAACACACCCATAATACCTAAAAAACCTAGAATTTCTCTATATGGATTAGACTTTCGAGGTCTTTATATTTCTTGCAAAAGTGGGCTTAGGTCTTTTTCATTACATAGGATGGCTAAAAAGCCTAAAGTTATCACTTCATGGAATGGGCTTAAAAGCCCAAAATTGCCCATTACATGGAATGAGCTCAAAGCCCGAAAATCTATTCCTTAATGTAATGGACTTAAGAGCCTAGCTTTTGTCATTTCACGGATCTGACTTGGAACGCATAGCTGTTGAGTTAGGAGGCCCACACTCAAGTTGCTTCATTGTTTGTTTTTTTTTTTTTAATAAATTAGATTGATCTGGGAAGTTAAAAAAAATGTTAGAGGATTACTTTTATTATCACGATGCTCTTTTCATAAATTATAATACCACACAATTATTCATGTATTTAGAAATATTGAGAAAAAAAAAGGTAAAAGATTAAAGGAGAAATTACCGTTAACCTACCTGTGATTTAGCTGGTTTTAACTAAGTCTATCCATTGTTTAAAAAGTGTTACTTAACCCACCTATGCCCTCCTTTAGATATCCGTAACCCACCTTATCAATTTTACTGTTAAAAATAGAAAAAAAAAACAAATAAATTAAGATCTAAAATTAGGTTTTGAGTAGACATGGCAAAATGGGCGGGTCGGGTCAATCGGGTTACGGGTCAAACGGGTCACGGGTCCAAAACGGGTCATTTTTAGTGGGTTAAAATCGGGTTCGGGTCAATCGGGTTGCGAGTCGGGTCGGGTCGGGTTGACCTGTATTTTTCACATGAATTTTTTTTTCTTTTTTGATTTTTATTTTTATAAAGAAAATAACATGTATTTGTCATTTAGAAAGTTATGCAACAAATTACTTGATGTAAAATGCATTATTTTGAATTCACCACTTATATCAAGAATGAACTCAGTTAAACTTATTAATACTTATTCAATAATTTTAAAATTATACAAATCTTAACATTGCTATCTAAAACATAATAACACAAAGACAAGTAAAACAAATACACAAGTTTTATTTCTACACAATATCAACATTCCAAAATATAAAACAAAATTACAAATGACTTATTGGATAACTCATTTGATAAAGAATAAAAACATATAAGAAATTTACAATCTTGAAAATTAATTTTATAATCTATTATCAATTGTGGTTGACACTCTATTTCAATTTGAAATATACATTAAAGTTTGATTGCTTACTTATTTATTCATGGTTTCTTTTATGAATATCATATAATTGTTAAGTAACACACATTTTAGGAAATATCATAATTTATATTAAAAAGCCATTTATTTTGGACATAAATTGTTGAAAAATAGGTCAAAGCATTCATAATTTATGTTAATTTGATACTTTGGCTTCACTATGTTCACACTTGTGAATGTTTCTCACACGTCTACAATTTTAAATCTATGTTTTTAACTTTATTGTAATCAAATTATCTTTAAATCTATTTGATATCTAAAAATCTTTACTCATTACAGAATGCTCAACCATTTATCTTTTAATTATTTGCATGCAGTTATGTAAATGTATCAATTGTTTCTTTAAAGCTCACAATAAACAATTAAACCAATATTGTCTTAATTTTACTATTTTTTTTTTACTAAAAAAAAAGTTTTAAAAAAAATTTTCGGGTTCGGGTCGGGTCACGGGTCGGGTCGGGTTGACCCGCAAAAAACACGGGTCGGGTCACGGGTCAACCTGTTTTTACTTCGGGTCAAAAAAATCGAGTTCGGGTTGACTATTTTTCGGGTCGGGTTAAAAAATTCTGACCCGTTTTGCCATGTCTAGTTTTGAGGCAAGGAGGGAAAGGGAAAAGAGTTTAGAGATCTAGAATGCATGCCTGATCTGAGAGACTTGGAAATTCCTCTTCACAAATCCAACCTTCATGCCCCATCATTCTTAACATCATTGATCTTTGATTATTAAAAAAAAAATCACTAATATGAGAGGTCAAACAGAGGGGGTTTTGGAATTTGGGTTTTCGGCAAGGAAGGAAAGGACAGAGATGATGGAGGCTTTGACAGATCAGTGCCATAGTAGTCTCGTAGTGGCGCGATTTGGTGTTATCTAACGAGATTTCAGTAGAGGCACCTTGGATTTGGCTGGTTTTTGTAGGAATTGTTGTAAGATTTCTGGGTTTTGTGGTTTGGTTGATTTGAAATATAGATGGCTATCTATTTGTAGAAATTGTTATTAGATTTTTGGGTTTTGTGTAACAACTCATGTGTTTGATATTGCATCTACGATATTTCCATTTTTTTGCTTTATGGGTTTTGTAGAAATGGTTATTTAGATTTTTGAGTTTTGTGGTTGACAGGATATGATTTATCAAAAATGGGTTTGGATGTGGAATTTGCTATGTTGTGGATATATTGAGGTGCAAAAGTAATTGTCCTTCAGTATATTGAGGTGTAAGAGCAATAATGGCTGAGTCCTGCAATGAACATCAAACCTCTTGCCATTGAGGTAGAGAGGAATTTTTCCACTAGACTAGAACAAAACTTCAAATGATGTTAGGGGATTATTCATAGTTATGGATGGGTTTGTGAAATTTTGATCTTGAGAATTTTAGTATTAATGGCTTTTTGTTTTTATTTTTTTGTTTTGTTTTGTTTTGAAGTTTTGGATTCAAAGGAGGAGATGAAGGAGAGAGATATAAAATATTATTGAAAATACATTTTTACCCTTGTTTTTTTAATGGAAAATGGTGAGGTGGGTTATAAATGTCTAACAGAAGGCACCTTAGGTGGGTTAAGTGACACTTTTTAAACCACGGGTAGGTTTAGTTAAAACTGGTCAAACTACAGGTGGGTTAATTGTAATTTCTCCGAGATTAAAAGAAGAAAGAATCTATGGTCTATAAGTAATCTAACTATATTATTAGTTTCTTTCCTTATAACCAAGAAAATAAAAAACAATGATAAAACAAAGATACTTCGAAAAAAGTGCAATTTTATTTTTTCACATAAAATCTACTTGGTTAAATTTAAAAAATTAAGTATACTTTGTTTGTTTGCAAAAGTAAATTGTTTTTTCTTTTACTTTGGTAGCCTGACCTCCACAGTGGGGCAATTACATTGACAAATAATAATCACTTCTGTAAAAGCTACATTCATTCCTAGACCATTAACTATGGTGAAGGTTATCGTGAAAGAAGCATCATATAATTTGGAAGCCCTACAACAACAAACAATTAGACAAGTCATAGGAGTTCTCAAATTCAATGGGACAGGAAAGACAATTAAGGATAATAAAATTAAGGACTTTGTTAACAGATATAATTTGGAAGCCCTACAACAACAAACAATTAGACAAGTCATTGGAGTTCTCAAATTCAATGGGACAGGAAAGACAATTAAGGATAATAAAATTAAGGACTTTGTTAACAGGTGCCGGCCAGCACCTGTTAATAAACCAGTTGTGGTTTATTTGTGATCTATCACAAATCCCACTGCATAGGAGATTGGTAAAGTTTTAGTTTGGTTTCTCCAATACTTCATCTAAACTGACACATATTTAATACATATTCATTTTTTTCCATATCCATAAAAAAAGTGAATAGTTTATTTTAAATTTTATCACTTAACAAATGCTGTACAGCACCTATTAACAGCACTCTAAAATTAAAAGGTAAATTTTTCGGTTTCACTTTCATTAATTTAAGAAAAAGCGTGAAAGAATTCTCGTGTGTTGCTCCATTTAGAAATAAATTTTTTTTTTTTTGTTTGTTGCTCTATTCAGAAATAAATCACATGCACTGCCACATTTCATTAATTAAGAGTCTTGGAGAAAGATAAAAACGAAAATAAAATGAGTTTATTTTTCTATTATACTCATGAAAACTAAATCCACAAATGGGAAAGAGGATTTGAACCCTAGATTTGGTGAATATTTTTTATATGTAACATTAATTTTAAATTAAAATTATATACTAAATGGATATAATACGTTGATTTTACAAACAATTATGCCTAATGACATAATAAATTCCACAATTATATGTGAATTTTGATCTCATTAAAAGTGAGATCACATTATTCAAACTCAAAGTTACAACAAACTTATTTAAACAAAAAAGGGTTATGAACAAAAGTTGTAGAATTTATTGTGCGAAACATTTTCACAGACTGACTTGTTTAATGATTGGATCCATAATTTGAGTTTGATTTCAATTTTTAGCGGGCCAGCAGGACACAAAAGGCTTCTGTGAAATGTTGTGTGTCAAATAGACTTTACATGAAAGATATTCAGGGACGGACCCAAAGTCCTGGCCCCCCTGACATTACCCAAAAGAAAAGGTGTTTTTTTTTTTTTTTTTTTTTTTGAAAAGGAATCATTCATTCAACTAATCATAAAAGCATAACATCCTGAATCAAAGCCTCCACAGCTGGAGGAGGAGAATCCTCCATCCAATACACATCATTATCTAAAGAATTTCTAGCATGTTGAGCAAGAGCATGTGCAACCTTATTCCCACCCCTCCTAGTAAAGCTAGTTCTAGCCCACTCTAAACAATGAATCAAGTGACGAATGTCATCCACCACATAGCCTAGTATTGAACAATTAATCCGTGAAGACGAAATGGCTTGCATTACATTTACATTATCTCCCTCTATTATTAGCTTGGTGAACCCAGCATCCACAGCAAATTCCATTGATCTTCTACATGCCAACAACTCTGCTTTTTCACTAGAACTTACCTTTGGTCCACTTGCTGTCATTGCCGCCATAACCTGACCATGCTCATTCCGAATAATTGCTCCCACTCCAGTTCTGTCTAGTTCAGCAAAAATGGTTGCATCAAAATTTAATTTATAAACTGAAGATGGTGGAGGTTGCCAAGTTGCACTGCCATGTTGCTCCACCTGTGTCACAGTCAGCTGCACCTGGGCTGCTTTGTAATCTGTCAAAAACTCTTCAGCTCTCCTATTCAGAATCCTCGGGTCCATTAGAGTGCCACCAAACAATACACGGTTCCGCTGATTCCATGCAAACCAAGCTTGAACCCAGAACAGCTCCAATTCTTCTCTCGTCAACCTATCTATTAAATAGTCCATGAGCTGCATCATGTCTGTATGAATTAAACTTCTCTTCTGCAATTTTCTACAGCTTCCTGCCCATATATCTTGCACCGCTGCACACTCCCAAATTGCATGGATTGTAGTCTCCAATTCCCTTAAGCATATTGGACATTTATCATCAGGTATAACCCTTCTTTGTACCAAATTAGCTCTTGTAGGCAAAATTTCAGTACAGGCCCTCCAACCAAATACTTTAACTTTATTGGGAATTTTGAGACTCCACAGAATATGCCATACCTTTTTACCTGCAGTACTAGCTGATGATTCAGCCCTAACCTCCCCTTGAATCTTCCTTGCCACCTTATAAGCTGACTTAACTGAAAAGTTTCCATTTTTGTTGTAGCTCCAAATAATAGAATCAGCAACTTGTCTTCTGCTAAGTTGAATTCTACATATTGCTTCAGCATCATCCGGATGGAAACTTAAGTGAATCAGCTCAGTCCTCCACACATGTGTTTCTGGATTAATCAACTCTGAAACAGCCATCTCATCCAATAAATCATGATTAGGATGTAATACCTTATTTGTAGGATGATTAGGGATCCACCTATCTCCAATCACCCTAATTGAGCTCCCATTGCCAACCCTCCAACAATATCCAGCTTGAAGAATAGGTAAAGCAGCCACCAAACTCCTCCAAGTATAAGAGCAACCAGGCGATTCCTTAGCATCAAGGAAAGATGAATGGGGAAAATAACGCGCTTTGAGACACTTATATAATAAAGAGTCATTATCTTGAATCATCCTCCACCCTTGTTTAGCCAGCATAGCTAAATTAAATGCTCTGAGATCCCGGAATCCCATACCACCCTCCATCTTAGAAGTTGATAATTTATCCCAGCTCTTCCAATGAATTTTTCTCTCATTGCCTACTTGTCCCCACCAAAACTTAGCACACAAATTATTCAAATGGATAAAAGGTGTTTATATAAATATAAATATGTATATATATATATATATATAGTACTCCTGATTCAATTTAAGCCCCAAAAAAATTAAAGGTTGGCCCCTCCAAAATTAAATTCACAACCCAGCCGAAACAACATCACAAACCACAAGAATAACCCTTAGCCAAACCAAATTAATTTGTGTACTTAATAAAAACACTATAAATAACATTATTTTATTTAGGAAAAAAAATTCTTCTTAAATGGATTTGATTCCTCATCTAAATTGCGACGATCTTATCTTATATTAACAATTAAGATTAAATATGTATGATACAATTAAAAAAAAAAAAAAGTCATTCATCTAAACCATAAACAAAGTGTTCAAAAAGTTTTTTTTTTTTTTTTTTAAATCCTTAAAAAAGTATGTAACATAAAATTTTCCTTTTACTATTTAGATAAGTTAGTCCTCTAAACAATATGCATAGGATGTGATTTTAGAGCTTCAAGTTTTAACTCAATTTATAATCTGTAAAGTTGTAATTTACAACTATTTTATGTTGGCTTTAATTTCGTGCCAAATTTGATTGTAATAATGTTCAATCTTTTGTACCCTGTATTTAATGTGGAATTTTATTGTAAGGGTTGTGTGTGAGAGAGAGTGTGAAGACTCAAGGCATATTGAAGACAAAGAAGTTTTCGCGAGTAGCTCGCGAGTGTCCTTCCCGCGAAGTGATACATGTGCCCTGCACATGACTGGAATGTGAAGAGTCAAGACAGGATGGAGACAACTGTGTTTCGCGACTATCTCGTGGGTAAGGCCTTCCCGTGAGATACCCGCGAAACATTCTGTTCTGCTATTTTGTCCTATCTAATACATGCTTTCTCTACCCACACTATATATACCCCATTACCCACAGATGTAATAGAGAGCTTCTGAGAGAAAACCCTAGCCACAAACCCTTAAGAGTGAGAGATTGTTATATCCACAATTATCTACACAATCTTTTGTGGTTTTCCTCAACTCTTACCTCTCTATTTCCAAATCCTTGAGAGGTTGATAGTCCAAACACTTACCACACCCATCTTGAGTGAAAAGTAAGGTTTTGGAGTTGCTTGGAAGCATTGGAAGAAGCCATATGTTTGGCGGATGCAATTGGGCTGAATTGCATGATTCAAAAAGCTAGAGAAGACAAGGCTTGACGAAGACAGTTGGTAGTAGGAGCTTGGAGGGCTCGAGTACATGGGGTAGACTAGGTTTGGAAGGTCTTTTGTTATTCTTGTTCTCCAGCTTATTCTCTATTGGATTGATACCGCTTGGAGGGTGGCGAAGAGGTTTTACGCCGAGTACTTTGATTTCCTCTTCGATAACACATCGAAGTGTTATCTTGTATTTGAATTCTTCTTCCCTACTCTTTTACCTTTCAATTTATTGCTGTGTTTTATTGATTATGGGTTAGAGTAGTTTATTTGATTTTCTGCTCGCATTTACTCTATTCCGCACTTAGTATAAGTTAGAGTAAAATCAATTGAGTCATAATATTTTTAATTTGGGGGTCTAAACAACTCTTGTGTTTTTAACACATTTTCGAGCTTTCAATTGGTATCAGAGCGGGTACACTCGCTGTGATTTTATTACTAGAGTGTGATCCTAGACCTTTGTTAAGATGGACCGATCTCAATCGCTCAATGCTCCACCATACTTTGATTGGAGTAATTATGCTTTTCAGAAAGTCCGTATGAGGGCATTCCTTTGATTTATCAATGATAGTGTTTGGGACGCTGTCGAGATAGGATGGACTATGCCGGAGGTTGCCAAATCCACATGGGATAAGGCAGTTATTGCGGCAGCTAATGCTAATAGCAAGGCTTTAAATGCTATTTTCTGTGGTGTTTCTCCTAATAAATTTCACAAGATCTCTCATGTCACAATTGCCAAGGAGGCGTGGAAAATCTTGGAGACAACCTATGAAGGCACCAAAAAGGTGAAGGATACCAAGTTGCAAATGCTCACCACACGCTTTGAGGAACTGAAAATGAGTGGAGGCATGTCATTCGACTCATTCTATGGGAAACTAAATGAAGTGGTGATAGGGAAGTTCAACTTGGGAGAAAAGACGGAGGACTCCAAGATTGTGAGGAAGATTCTACGATCATTGTCGGAAAGTTTCCGTGCAAAGGTCACAGCCATCGAAGAGAGCAAAGATCTTGATGAAATTAAAATTCAAGAACTTATAGGTTCTCTTCAAACCTATGAGCTATCTCTACCATCTCAAAAGAAGAGAAAATCTCTTGCTCTCAAGACAATCAATGAAAGATTAGATGCTCAAGACTCCTCGGATGAGGATGAGGTTGAAAAGGATGTAGCGTATCTTGCTAAGAACTTCCGTAAATTTCTTAAGTTTAAGAGAGATGGAAAGTCTTTTGATAAGGGAAAATTCTCAAAATTCAAAAAAGACAAGAAAGACTTCAAGAAGAAGGATTCAAGAGATTCCTCACCGTTTGAAATGGTCACGTGCTTTGAGTGCAAAGGGTATGGGCATGTGAAGAAAGAATGCCCCACATATTTGAAAGCAAAGGGTAAAGTCTTTGCAACTACCCTTAGTGACTCTGATGGTTCAAATTCAGATTCGGAAGAAAGTTGTGATGGAGAAGGACTACTTCGCCTTTATGGCTATTGCACCTGTGGACTCAGCGGAAGATTTGAGTATTCTAGTGGAAGAACTTGGCGAGCACATGGAAGTAGAGTCTATGGGAATTGGGGAAGAATCTGATGAGGAAGATGAAGAAGTAAAGGGATTGCAAGAATCCTATAACGCTTTACTTGAGAAGACCAGAGAGTATGCTAGAGTGGCTAAAACAACCATCTTAAAAATGAAGAGAGCTGAATAAGATTACAAAAGCATACTCATGAGGTATCAAGAAACAAACTGTGAAGTTGAGGTGTTGAAGTGATTCAAGTTTGTTTCTTTTAATATCAAGTTTCTTGAGCTTGAAATGATTCAAGCTAATGCTAAAGTGGAGCGAGTTGCCTTCAAGAAGCTTGACGAAGTACTTACACATCAAAAGCCATTTTTTGACGAAAGTGGCTTAGGATATACCGGAGAGGGTAGTTCAAGTGCAAATGTGTCCAAAGAGATGAAGTTTGTGAAGGCTAAGGAACCAATGGTAGCAACTCTAAGTGTTGAGAGTGTAAAAGTGGAGAAGAAGCGAAATGGAGTTCCTCAAATGGTCTTAACAAACCTTAAACTCCATTTGTGGCCAAACCTAAGGTTAAAGGGAAATCTCTTCCAAAGTCTCAAAGAGGTCCTCAAGTACAACACTTTTGCTACCATTGTGGAGTTCGAGGACACGCAAGACCTAACTGTTATAAACTTCACGCACTGAAGAAAGTAGATTCTCAAAGGCCAAGAGGACAATGAAAAGGGAATTGGAACCCCAAGCAAACAAAAGGGCGAGAAGCTGATTCTGATGTTGGTGATGTGATGAAGATAATAGATGCCATCACTTCTTGTTTAACTAGCTTCAGTCAAAGGTTTGAGAATCACAGCTCTAGTACCCAATCCTCTAGGGTCACCCCAAACACACGTGCCGTGTGGGTGAAGAAGGGTACTCATGCATAAGCATTTAACCATATCCATGCATCAAATCTTCCTATTTGTTGTGACCTTAATTGATTGTTTGCCTATGTTTCTTATTTTAGCATGTTTCTTTTCAAGCTTGTTTTGTTCTTGATGTTTTTGTTGATCTTACTTTACATGTTCTGTTTTTAAGTCTGTTGAAAAATAAAAAAAACTCATAAAATTGAAAAATCTCCAAAAATTTTGATCGCTTGCGTTGTGTATATCACATGTGAGTTTGTCCTAATACCTTCATACTAGTGGCGTAGTGCATTTACGAGCTTAACATGTTCTGTATGCATATTTATCTTTGTGGGAAAAATCTTGAAAACTATATGTGTTTATTGTA
The DNA here is from genome assembly GCA_033629205.1 of Lithocarpus polystachyus. Classification (NCBI taxonomy): domain Eukaryota; kingdom Viridiplantae; phylum Streptophyta; class Magnoliopsida; order Fagales; family Fagaceae; genus Lithocarpus; species Lithocarpus polystachyus. The sequence goes on along the minus strand of CM066164.1, from coordinate 26,671,494 downwards.
AATAGATCTTCAAGCTTGTCATGTATGATTGGTCAATAGTCTTGTTGGTCTTGATACTTACATAGACTTATGCTTATATCTCTTCCCACTTTTATATTTTTTTGTTTTTGCTTAAAGAGTTCATCAAATGTAAATCTTAAAATGAAAAGAGATATTGAGCTGCAAAAGCTTTCACACATATTAGTCTTTCACTAGGAAAACGGGAAAGCGATTTTTTTTTAAATTAAAATTTATGGTGCTTAAATAGCCAAATGCTAACTCTTAATGTTGAAATATCAAAAATTTCAAGCACTGATTTCTAAAAATGAGATGTACTCTTCAAAAAGATCAAATGTTATGATTTGTGCAGAAGCCAAATGAAAAGCTTCTAAGATTTGTAATCATTTTCTTGTGGGAGGTCATTTCTATAATGAAGATTGTCCACTTGACTTAGTACCAGTTGTGTATGACTTAATTGAATCGATCATTGAAGCTTCACTCTGGTTTAAGGACTATTCCACATTTGATATTCACACACAACGCACAAGACTTTTGTTCAATGAATGCTTATTTCATTTGTGTGATTGTACACGTTCAAATGTGATGTGTATGCTCAATTGCTTGCCGATTAAACTCAAAAAGATTTTTGAGTGTTTTATATGTTTTTGAAAGGAATTTTATACTTTCATGCTTTTAGTTTTTGTTCAAAATGTTTTTTGTGTTTGTCTTCAAAAACTGGTTCAGAGGCAATTTCGTGAGAAGCTCGCGACTTAGAGCTTCCCGCGAAAACAGCTTAAGGGAAATAAAAATTTTGTCAACGTCATATGCATCGCGACTATCTCGCGACTATTTTGCGACTAAAAGCTTCTCGCGAAAGTTTTTGTGCTTTAGTGGTGATTTTCGCGACTGCCTAACTCGCGAAAAACGTGTGTTTTCAGTTTTATAAGGCAGATGTGACAGGTTTCCAAAAACACTCTCATATCCCTCGCTTTGCCTCTCTCGAACCTTTCTCAACCCAAAACAATTTTTCACTTAAAACCCCATCACTTTCAAGCCAATTTCTGCAAAATCAATCTCAAAGTTATAATCTTAACATTCTTTTCATATATTCCACTTCGATTATGCAGAAATTATCTTAAGTTTTTAAAATTGGGGACTTTTTTGAAAAAGGGTTGGGATTCTTGACTTTCACCAAAATTTTGATTAGGCTGAGTCCCATTTAGTTTGTGTGTATCTGTGTTGGCCCCTTATGGCATTTTTATCATGTATTAAGGCATTTTTACATGTGTTCATGCATTGTCCATTGGTGCTTTGTAGTGTTGCATGCTTTGTGTTTGACAAAATGCTTAAGTGGCATTTTTGTGTTGGTTTGGACTCCAATGACTTCCAAACTTTGGGTTTACCCTTGATTGAACATGCTTGACATGTTTTGGTCAATGGGTGTGTGTTTTATACACTTTGCCCAATTTGTGCCTCAATGCCATGCTTTATATCACCTAGGCACCCACTAGTCACACACCATGCATTACCTCATGCACTCACATGCACTACCTCATGCACTCACATGCACAGTAGATGCACACACATGCTCAGTTGATACTTCTCTTGCATTGTGACAATGTTTACACAATTTAGCACTTTAAGCATGTTGTTTCAACTTTTTTGTGTTCTGTTTTAAGTATTCATACTTATGTTTTGGACTAACTTGAAGCTAATCAAATTTTGTGATCTGTATTGTGTTTTGCACTTGTGTCCTTGCTATGTGTCCATTTTGCAGATGTATTGTCGTTCCTTTCGCGGTAAAGAACCCGTGATTGACCTTACATCATCACCAATCTCAAAGAGGACCCATCATTCATCTGAAGTCTCCAACAGCGAGAGATTCAAGACTCCTTTGGACTCTCAGACTTTCTCCCACATTTTTCAAGACGTTCCCATTGAGGTGGAACGTATTGTCCAGTTTGACACCTTGGAATCCACCTTTATCCCAGGATTTTTGCAGACAAAGATTGGGCTAATCTATTCGGAAACTTCGAGGATCTGATTGATGAATTAGTTAAGGAATTCTACTCAAATGCTAGATTCACTCGAGTCGAATTGCAATGTTGGGTTCGAGGAAAGGAGTTTATCATCACTCCAGATTACCTTGCAAAGATCCTTCGAATCACTCTACCTGAAAATGTGGACATTTCTCCATATGATGACAGACTTCCTCCGGTGATAGATATTCTTCAAATTCTTGGAGCTGAATATAAGGTTTCAACCAAAGGAACCTCCATTGGAATAGCGAAGTTCAAACCTAAACTAAAAACTCTCACACTGATCATGTTCTTCAACCTATATCCACTGTCCAACACGGGATTCATCAATCTTGGACGAGCCCAGTTCTTGTGTGATCTCATCACAGGAGCTCCAATTGATATTTGTGCTCATATCTTCTAGACTATAGGGAAAACGGCAGCACGAATAGCAGCATGAATGTGTCTTCCTTTCTGAAGTCTTCTTATGAAAATCATGGTACAAGAAGTGTTCATCCACCAAGAGATGGAAAGATCTTAGTTCGTCAAGGCCCAATTTCCATGATGTCTCTTCAAAAGGGCAAAAGTCACTCATCTGCTAAGCCAAAAGAGCACAATCTGTCCAAAACATCAAAGAATAAATCTTTCCCACATGCTACTCCCTCTGGTCATGGCTCAGCTGCTCACACTACCCCTGGACATACTGAGACTGCATCCCCTCATATTCCTGAGCAGCAGACTACTAGCACTTAGCTATGTCAATCTAGCTCTCATGCCGACCGGTTTACTATTTTAGTTGAGGGTTTGCATGAGCGTGTTTCAAGTCTTGCAAATGTCATCTACTCCACCAACAATTAGGTTCAAATGCGTCTTACTGCTATTGAGACAGTTAGATGAGATTCAGCGCAAGCTAGAGGAGAGCCTTTAGCTATTCGTGCCAAAAAAGGGGAGAGCAAACTCTTTGCATAGATTGGACGATAGCTTATAGCAAGGGGGAGAGCATCACAAGAAGGGAAGTGTGCATAGTGAAAGAGGGAGTTTTATGAGCTCAAAAGGAAAAAGGAATAGTTGACATACACTACTTTTGGTCATATACATTTGGCTAGTCTAGTTTACAGCTTTATGTTTTTATAACTTATGGTTATTTACATTGCTTTCTTTTAAAGCTTTAAGTACTTTGGTTTATATTTCAGTTTAGTTTTTAGTACGTGTGTATCTTACTGCATTGTAGCATTTTTTTGTACTTTTAGATGTTGCAAAACTATCTTAAGTACCTCACTCTTGTACCCTAGTAGGATCTTGTATCCTAGATGCAAACACATACTTCGCGTATTTTGCATTGGTTGTGTGTTGGACATGCAATTGATCATTATGATTGGTCTTTATTACATTGCGTGTTCGGATGAGCATTTACTAGCTAAATGTTCATTGTTGTCATTCTTTAATGACTGTTCCATTTTGATCAAGATATGCATACATGTTATATAGTGTTTATGAACTTGATCGCATTTTTACTTGCTTATATACATACCATGTATTCAACTTGTCATAAGCTTAATGAATTTTTTTTTTTTTTTTGTGTGCAAGTGTTTTCGGTCGCAGGTATATACATGCAAGTGCTTCACAGCTTCTGGATTAGGTGTGAGTAAGTTTTGCCATTGTTCCCAAACTCACGTCTAAATCTAGTCTCTTATAGGGGTTCCCAAACTCATGCAAGTGATGTGTTTTATTGATTATGGGTCAAAGTAGTTTATTTGATTATTTGCTCGCATTTATTCTATTCCGCACTTAGTATAAGTTAGAGTAAAATCAATCGAACCATAATCTTTTTAATTTGAGAGTCTAAACAGCTCTTGTGTTTTTAACACATTTTCGAGCTTTCATAATCCATAAGACTAGAGCAACTAGTGAGAATGCAATATGCATAAGATGTTTTTTTAGTGTTTAAGATATGCTTTTGATACTAGAATTCTAAGTAATGTGATCAAGATTTATTTAGCAAAAACTTATCCTTATTTTATGAAGTTTTGTTGCATGTGAAACTTGACTAGTGTTTTAGAATTAATTTTATCTAGTAATGTAGGCATGCCTATTTTTTCAAAATTTTCTCAATTTTTTTAAAAATATTTTTTATTCGACCTTACGGTTTGATCCATTACCCACAGATTGAATTATTGATCAAATGACTTAGCTATTAAACTATGTTTTTTTTTTGGTAAACAGCTATTAAACTATGTTGATGTTTGGTAAAACATTTAATAAATATCAATTAAATATCAATTTTGATAACGATTAAAATTAAAGAGACATATTTTATACATGGTCACGCCAAAAAATAAAAAAATAAAAACAAAAAAACTGTGGTTAAGACTTAAGAGCCTTATCCCTCAAAACCTCTGTTGTTTTCAACAAAAACAAAAACATTTCCGATTCAAATCCTTTATCCTTTGCTGTAGCTATCAAATAAATTTTGTAAATGGTTAGATAATAATATTAATAGGATCATTTTTAAATTTTAAGCATTTGTAAAAATAATATTAAAAAAATGTTCGAGGTAGCTGGGCAGATTTTTGGGTCGAATATGAACTATTTTGTTGAAAATTTAGTATGAGTGTGTTCTTGTGTAAACTACTAAACTCCACTCATGCAAAAACACACAATAAATGAAATATGATGCTGTACTGTCTCGAGTCTTGAATCTTGATAGCGAAACTGATTAAACAGATTATCTACATTCTACTTTGTCCCAAAAGAAAAAAGAAAAAAGAAAAAAAAGATAGAGAGAGAGAGAATTAAAGAAATCAATCGTTAATGGCTTCAAGACCAAGAGGACGCCCAAGAAAGGTTCTGCTCTTTCGTTATTTTCCCACTTATTTTCTTTCACTTTCTCTCGCATTTTCTTTTCTTAAGCTAATTTCTTGGACACCAACATTATATATTTTCTCTCATATTCTCACACTTTGTTTTGCAGAGAGACATTCGTTTGGATGCAGCGCTCGAAGCAATGCACCCCTTTGGATTTCTTGAGGATTTGGTCCAAGTCACTGTCAGAGAACTTTTTTAAATGTATGTTTCTTTTTGTTTTTGTTTTTCTATGTTCATAGCTTTTTAAAAGCAAAAAATGGGTTTATGGGGTTTCGGCTTAGGCTTATCATTTATGATGGGGATGAAGGATGGGTCTTTATTAAAGATGCTTTTTACTCTCTCTCCTCCTCGAAGCACTACTTGAAAAGACAAATGGTCCCGTAACAGGAGGTAAAACTTGATTTTTTTTTTTTGGTTATATGCTAATAAGTATTTTTTTTCTCTTTTATATTCTTTACTTTCTTTTGTTTTCACATGCAATTTGAATCTGAGGTCATTTACAAATGTCTTTTCTTTTATTGTTACTATTATCATTATACTAAAAAATTAGATATTTATACTTGATGTGTTCAAAGGAAAACAGAGAACTAAATTAGATATAACTTGCTTGGGAATCAATGTCATTCACCTATGTAAGGTTGAAATTTATCAATCATTTTGTTGGCTTTATTCCGTACCAATTTGTTTGTATTTCAGCACTTAGAAACCCTGTATTTAGGTGGGAATCATGTAAGGGTAGTGTGTGAGAGAGTGTGAAGAAATGCTCAAGATTGTGTAGTGAAACAGGGACTCGCGACTAGATCTCGCGGGTAGCTCGTGACTGGCAAGCCGCTAGAAGATGCACACAAGTGAAGCGTGCGGTTGTTGCACTACACTACAAAATATCCAGCTTGGCCATTCAGTTAGCTCGCGGCTTGAACTCGAGACTCAGTCAAGTCGCGAGGTCAAGTCACCAGCCAGCTCTGTTTTGGAAAAACTGACTCTTCGCATTCCTTTCTCACTCTAGTATTACCTCTCATACTCACGAAATGTAGAGAGCTTCCAGAGAGAATTTTGATAGAGAAACCCTAAAGAAAAACAAGATTGACTCATCCACAATCTTTACATTGTGACTCTTCAAATTCCTCTACTCTCATTAAGGGTCGTCAATGGGTTGGGTCGGGCCGGCCCGGCCCGACCCATTTTTACTTGGCCCATAGGCATAATAGGCTGGGCATAATAGGCTATTAATTAGTTAACGAGCCAAGTCGGGCTGGGCCGAAAGAGAAAACCTTAACCCATGACCCTGTCCATGGGCATCGCCGATTTTGTCTTTAATGAGCTGGGCTATCGGGTTGGGCTTAATGGACTACCCATGAGCTTGTGTTAGGATATTATTTTATTATTTTTATAAGGAGAGAATCAATTTTTTATAAGGGAATAATCAATCTATTTTTTTAAGGAAAGAATTAAAGAATTTAATACTTAATTACAAATTTTTTTACAGTCAAATCTATTTAATTTTTTGTTTTGTTGATGGAAACCTATTTAATTTTTTTTATTAAGGCTTTAAATAGTTTTTTATTTTTATCTTTAGTAAAAAAAAATGTCAAATGGTTAATTCAAATTTGCTAGACTACTAGAAAAATATATATTTAATAAACTAAGTTTAGCACAATTACTTTGAGTATCTTAGTGATTGAGAGAGTTCTCTTAAGAAATTCCTCTATAATATCTCAAGATCAATCCTTCATACACTTCCTATATATTTTTGTTATGAATTATGAGTTATTGGGTTGGGTCAATGAGTTAGGCCAATGGGCCGGGCAACGGGTTGGGCTACTTGGCTAGCCCACCGGGTACCCATGGGCATAAAAACTAGCCCACGGCCTTACCCGCTAGGCTAGTGGGCTACCCACAAAAACAATGGGCTAGGCTGCCCATTAGCCCGGTGGGCCATCGGGTTTCCGGGTCGAGCTGTGGGCTGTGGGCTATTAGATGACCCTTAACTCTCACCTTCTCCACTGTTAGATCCTTGAGATGTTCATTACCCAAAACCTTTTCTCACCATGCCCATATCTGTGATAAGGCTTTTTGGTGCTCTGAGAAGCAGTTATGAATGGACCAATTGATATTGATTGATACTATGGGCTAAAGCGGAATCTGGGAAGCTAAAGAAGAAATAGGTTCAGCGTAACCTCGTTGGAGTAAAAGCTTGGAGGGCTTAGGTATACTGGGTAGATTAGGCTTAGAGGGTCTACTGTTGTCCTTGTATCCCAACTACATTCTTTAGTAGATTATTTACCGCTTGGAGGGCGGCGAAGAGGTTTTATGCCGAGGGCTTCAGTTTCCTCTTCGATAACACATCGTTGTGTTGTCCTTGTGTTTGCATCTCTCTTCCCTTAATCTTTGCCATTTAATTTCTGCTGTGGATGTGATATTATTTGGTTTAGATTGTCTATCAATTCTGTTATTAGCTTATTTTTATTTTTCGCACATAATTTGTTTGATATTAAGCTTGAATTGGTATTTTGTAAATTGGTGGTCTAAACGTTTATAGTATTTTTCACACTATTTGAACTTTCAATTGGTATCAGAGTGGGAGCACTTGCTGTGGTTTAATCACCTTAGTGCGATCCTTGACCCTTTTGCTATGGATGAAGCAATGGAAAAGGCTAGGCTGAATTGTGGTGTAAATGTTTGTGATAATGACTCTATGAGTATGTTTAAAGAGTGTTCTAACTCCGAACTCCTAGAGTTATTAAAAACAAAGAAACATGCTAGAATGTTTGTTCACATGTTGCAATATTTTGAAAATGAGAATCACATCTTACACAATAGTCTTTGTGAGTCTAACTCTTTGATTAAGAAGTATAAAAGAAGAAATAGAATATTGTGTGATAAGATTGATGATCTGAAAAAGGAAATTAAATCTAACAAGAGCATGGAAAATGAAGATAAGTTTCTGTTTGCAGGTCAAGAGTGCTTGTCACATGCTTGCTTATTTATTGACACTTCATTGAAGGTATTTAATTCATGCTTATGGTATCTTGATAGTGGCTATTCTCGCCATATGACAGGAGATGAATCGCTGTTTAAGTTACTCAAAGAGAAGGTTGGTGACTATGTGAAATTTGGCAATGGGAGTCATGCTCAAGTTCTCGGCAAAGGGATTGTCGAGATACCGAGATTACCTCTATTGAAAGATGTCTTATACATCAAAGGGCTGAAGGCGAATCTCTTAAGCATCACTTAAATATGTGATGAGGACTTCCTTGCTCAATTCTCAAAGAAGGGGTGCATAATCATTGATGAAGAAGGGATTCAAGTCTTGGAGGGAAATAGGACTACCGATAATTGCTATGGAGTAGTTCTTACGGCACCCATTTCGTGTAGAAGTACACATGTTGACATGTTGGAACTTTGGCATTACAGATTTGGGCATGCAAATTTCAAACAAGTGGCTAAAGTATCCAAACTTGAAGCGGTTGAGGGACTTCCAAAGTTTGGAAAGGTGAAGAAGACTGTTTGTGGTGTATGCCAAATGGGAAAGCAAACAAAGACAAGTCATCACAAAGTGAATGTGATTGCTACCTCACGATGTTTAGAGCTACTTCATGTTGATCTAATGGGGCCTACAAGAATTGAAAGTCTAAGAGGAAAGAGGTACATTATGGTCATTATTAATGATTTCTCAAGATACATTTTAGTTGAATTTCTTAGAAAAAAATCAGAAGCATGTGAGAGACTGAAAATTCTTTGCAAAAGACTACAAAACAAGAAAAATGTTCCTATTGTCAAGATAAGGAGTGATCATGGCAAGGAGTTTGAGAATGCAAGATTTGAGTCATTTTGTGAAAAGTATGGCATCAAGAAGGAATTTTCAGCTCCCAAAACTCCTCAACAAAATAGGGTGGTTGAAAGGAAGAATCGGGTGATCTAAGAAATAGCAAGAGTTATGCTACTAAACAAGCAAATTCCTCAAAAGTTTTGGGGAGAAGCTGTGAACACCTCATGTCACATTGGTAATAGAATATTCTTCCAAGCGGGAACAAAGAAGACCGCCTATAAAATATGGAATGGAAAGAAGCCTAGAGTGAAGTACTTTCGAGTGTTTGGAAGCAAGTGCTACATTTTAAATGATCAGGAGAACCTTGGGAAATTTGATGCCAAAAGTGATGAAGGCATTTTCCTTGGGTATTCTACTACTAGTCGGGCATATAGAGTTCACAACAAGAGAACTAAGACGGTAATGGAGTCCATCAATGTAGAAATTGATGATACCATAACAAAGGTAGAGATGGTTGATGATGAAGAAGGACCTAGCATTAAAGAACCCACTGTTGAGGTCGAAGCTCTTGATATAGAAGTCGAAGGACCTACACTGGAAAAGGAATCAACTCCCAAGAACACAAGAATGGAAACAAGATCAATGTCAAAAACATCTAGTCCCCTCACTCCTCCAGAAGTTCATCCTCCTATCTCCCGGAATGATGAAGTCATAACGTCAAAGAAGCCATCGTCCAGAGTGACTAAGAACCATCCAGATAGCAACATAATTGGGTCTTTAGATGAAGTTCTTCGCCTTAGAAAGGGAAACATACTTCTAGCCAATCATGTAACATACCATTGCTATCTTGCCCAGTTTAAGCCGAAAAGAGTAGAAGAAGCTCTCCAAGATGAAAATTGGGTTGAGTCAATGCATGAAGAGCTGAATCAATTTGTGAGAAATGATGTATGGGAACTTGCTCCAAGACCTGAAAATGATCATGTCATCAGCACCAAATGGATCTTCAAAAACAAGACAGATGAAGATGGAGAGATTATCCGAAATAAATCTCGGCTAGTGGCTCAAGGATACACTCAAGTAGAAGGAGTAGATTTTGATGAATCCTTCGCCCTTGTGGCAAGACTTGAGTCTATTCGAATTCTTATGTCAATTGTATGTACTTTGAACTTCAAACTCTACCAAATGGATATAAAATATGCATTTCTAAATGGATACCTGAATGAGGAAGTGTTTGTCGAACAATCTAAAGGATTTGAGGATCCTCGCTTCCCCGATCATGTGTTGAGATTGAAGAAAGCTCTTTATGGCTTGAAATAGGCTCCTAGAGCTTGGTATGATCGACTTACCAATTACTTCCTGGATAGAGGGTTCAAAAGAGGGTTTGCTAACCGAACCTTATTTGTCAAGAATGATGAAGATTATCTTCTAGTGGCTCAAGTATATGTTGATGACATAGTATTTGGAGCTACCATTGCTGATCGGGTTATAGATTTTTCTAAGGAGATGAGGAAAGAGTTTGAGATGAGTATGGTGGGGGAGCTCACATTCTTCTTGGGTCTTCAAGTCAAACAAAAGAATGAAGGCATCTTCATATCACAAGAAAAGTATGCTAGAAATATTGTCAAGAAGTTTGGCCTAGACTCCAAAAAGCATACCTCCACTCCCATGAGTTCATCTACAAAACTAAATGTTGATTATTCTGGTGTCGAAGTTAGTCCAACCTTGTATAGGAGTATCATTAGGAGTTTACTCTATCTCACAGCTAGTAGATCAGATATTGCATTTAGCGTTGGTGTTTGTGCTAGATATCAAGCTACTTCAAAAGAATCCCACCTGACTGTGGTGAAGCGAAATATACGATATATCAACGGAACTCCGGATTATGGGTTGTGGTATTCAAAGGACTCAAACTCTTGTCTTGCTAGCTATTTAGATGCAGACTGGGCTGGTAGTGTGGATGACCAAAAGAGTACTTTAGGTGGCTGCTTCTACCTTGGTAACAATCTTGTTTCTTGGATGAGTAAGAAACAAAACTCCGTGTCTCTCTTTACAGCTGAAGCTGAATACATAGCTGCTGGAAGTTGCTACACACAACTCCTTTGGATGAAGAAGCTACTTCATGACTACGAGATTCCTCAAGATACAATGTGTGTTTTCTGTGATAACACCATTTCCATAAATCTCTCCAAGAATCCTGTTTAGCACTCAAAGTCAAAACACATAAAGATCCGCTACCACTTCATCTGAGATTTGGTGGAAGATAAAGTTGTGTGTCTTGAATTCATACACACAGACAATCAAAAGGCGGATATCTTCACCAAACCTCTCGATGGTCCATAGTTTGAATCACTCCGTAAGACCATTGGTGTTGGTACAATTCCTTGAATCTCTTGTGTGATGTATGCTCTACCTCTCTATCTCACTTTAATATATCTTTTGTAGGTCACACATTTCTTTGTTGGCTATTTGTATAGCATGATCTATTTGTTTTGATTTTTTTTTTTTTATTGTTGTTTTCGATCAATCTTTTCTTACTTTTGTGTCAAAAATCCAAAAACACATAAAAAGTAGAAAATCCTAAAAGTTTGATCCTATTTGTTGAGTTTTGTCTTAAACATGTTTTGCCTTGTACCTTTGTACTTATGGCTTTGTGCATTCACGATCGTAGCTTGTTTTTATCACACCCATATCACTGTGGGAAAAATCTTGAAATCTTTGTGACTGTTGTAAATCGATCTTCAAACTTGTCATGAATGATTAGTCAATGGTTCAGTTGATCTTGAGACATGCATAGACTTGTGTCTATATATCTTCCCACTCTTTATTTTTTTGTTTTTGCTTAAAAAGAGCTCAACAAACGTAACTCTCCAAATGAAAAGAGATAATGAGCTGCAAAAGCCTGTTGCACATACTGGTATTTGACTAGGAAAAAGGGAAAGCGACTGAAAATAAAGTATATGATGCCCAAACAAGCCAAAGGCTTATTCATCAAATTGAAATATCAAAAATTTCAGGCATCGATCTCCAATTGAGATGTTGTGATTCAAAAGATCAAAAGAGATAATGTATTTGGAGCCAAATGAAGCTTCAATGTTATGCTATCTTGTTATCAAGTTTTGTGGGAGGTCATATATGCATATTTTTATAATTGAGATGGGTAACATTCTCTAGTGCTAATTGTGTATGCTTTGGTTGAATTGATCATTGAAGCTTCACATTAGACTAAGGACTATCTCATTGTTGATATCCACACACATCACACATGCCTATGTTCAATGAATGCCTTATTTATTTGTGTGATTGTACTTGATTAAATGTGTTTTACATGCTCAACTTTAGCTGATCAAGCACAAAAATATTTTTGAGTGTTTTTAGTTGTTTTTGGAAAGTATTTTGTTTTTACAAAATCTATCAAATTTTTCAAAAACTGTGTTGCCCTGTTTTAGCGACTTATTCGCAAGTCATTCCAGTCGCATGCCCCAGTCACGAGCCCAATACAATAGGTTTTCGCGCCTCACTGGTGAGTCAATGCTCTAGTCGCGAAAAAAACTTAGATAATTTTTCAAAATTTGGGTTTTTGAAGTTTCTCGTGACTTGATGTGGCTACTTGTTCGCGAGTGGAGGTTCAGTCACGAGAATCATACAGAAAGTTTCGTGGCTCAATTCACGACTCTCTCGTGGTTTGAACTTCCAATCGCGAAAAACACTTAGAAAATTTTTCAAAATTTTTGTTTCAAGTGTTTTGGTGATTGGCCCTAGCGACTCGCACGCGACTTGGTTCAGTCGCGAAAAACACATGTTTTGCGCTTTCAAGTAAGTTTTTAAAACTTTTCAGTTTTTCCCTCGAATATTTGCGACTGTTCATTGCCTTGCCCATGAATTCCTCTCTCAAACTCACCATGTTTGTCTCTTAAATCATCACTGTTCTTCATCATTTCAACTTCAATCTTCAAGAAAAAGGCATGGGTTTTCTTATTTTCACTCTATTCTTCATGGGTATAGTTTATTTTCTTGAACTTTTGAGTTAGGGTTTGGTTTATGGGTTATGTGCTGCTTGATTATGGGTTTTTACCCTTTTGGTGAAATTGTTGTGTGATTTTTGGGTGATTATGTAGTGATCTACTCTGATTTGCATATACATATATATATATATATATATGTATATATTATGTTATTTGTGTCACACATACACTTGGTCAGGTTTTAGACCTATATTTCAGATTTGTGGGGTTTTATTCATACTTTATGATTTCAACCTATGTTAATGCTAATAAAGCTTGTTGTGGTGTGTGGTATTTCTTGCTTCTTGGTGTCTCATGATGTAGTGTGAAAATGTCTTCGTTCAAGAAAGCAGCTGTGAAAGGGGGAGGCAATAAAGGAAAAGAACCAGTGATTGATGTTGATGACCCTTCTCCTAGGTCGAAAAGGACTCAATCACCGTCAGGAGTATATGATCCCAACAAGTTCAGATCCTATGCTGCTTTTCAGACTCATGAGAGCTATTTTAGAGATGCAACACTACTGGATGAAAGCGCAGTTGATCAACAGTCTCTCATTGAGACAACTATTCCTAAATGGTTTGTCACCAAGGATTGGAACTACCTTATCTCCAATCTTGATGATGCATATGAGAAATTGGTGAAAGAGTTCTATGCTAATGTCATTGTTGAAGGTGAAGAACTCAAATGCTGGGTTAGAGGAAAGAGTTTTTCTGTAACTCCCGCTTATCTGTCTGAAATCCTACATATCAATCGACCGATTTTTCCTAATCCCCCAGTTTATGATAATTTAAATCCGGAAGAAGACTTACTTCAGGATGCACTTGGAAGAAATTTGGAATTCTCTCAAAATGGAAACTCAGTTAGGGTCTCCTCACTATCTTTAGAATTAGGGGTGCTAACAATAATCATGTTTCACAATCTCTACCCTCTATCTAGCATAGGGTACATGAATCTCGGGAGAGACTTGTTTCTTCATGATTTGATCACTGATGAAGATATTGATATATGTGCTCACATCTTTCATATTTTGTGCAAAACTACTGCAAGAACCGAATCAAGGAACTGTATTCCTTTTTACCGTCTCATTTCAAGAATACTGAAACTCAAAGGCGTTCATCCGTCAGAAGATGAATCTCCCAACTCAAGGCCTAGTCCAATCAACATTCAAACACTCAACGCCAACATTGGTCATAGCCAGAAAGGAATCAAAACAGAAATTCCAGATACTCACAGTGGTTCACGCACTAGCTCATCCTCCTATAATGAGAAGCTAGACAACATTATGGCATGCGTCCATGACATAAACACTAAAGTGTCCGGACTCGCCTCCCTCCTGCATCATCATAACATTCTCTGTGATACAAAGTTCACTTCTCTTCAAACTCAGTTGGATGAAATTCAACGAAAGCTAGAAGAAAATGAGACCTAGTTATTCCATGACAAAAAGGGGGAGAATGATATCGTTAGGGGGAGGAAGAGTTGCATTAAAGGGGGAGTACTAATGTTTGAAGTGCAGAAAGTTGAAAAGGCTTATGTTTGATATAATATTGTGCTTTTAGTTTAAACTATTTTGTACCTTTGCTTATGTGGCGTTTGGTTATTTTGTACCTTTGCTTATGTTGCGTTTGATTATTTTGTATATGCTTTTGTAGCCATTATTTTGTACCCTTGCTTTGTGGCTTAAGTACTTGTTACTAAATGTCTTGCATTTTCTTTAAGTACATCACTCTTGTGCCCTTTGTTGGATTTTATATCCTTAATGCAATTACCTTGTGTTGTTGCATTAGTTGAGTGTTGGACATGCAAATGATACCTTGCATTGAGCTTATTAGCTTGCATGTCTGGGTGTTCATTCCATGTGTGAATGAGCATTGTGATCACTATTTATAGTGATTGTTTGTTTTTGGTCAAGCCATGCTTTATTGCTTTAATCCTTTTTGCTTGATCGCATTTTGCTTGCTTCATATGCATTACAAGTTTTTCTGCATATAATGATCATATTATGTGGTTGTTTTTCAGGAGATACTTGTGCCTATGTTTCAGGAGCTTCACAGATTCTAGAGTTAGGTGTGAGTGAGTTTTGTTCAACTGTTTCCAACTAACGCGTTAAGTCTAGAGTTTGTTGTAAGGTTTTGTCACGGGATAGCCAAAGGGGGAGATTGTAAGGTTGAAATTTATCAACCATTTTGTTGGCTTTATTCCATGCCAATTTGCTCGTATTTCAGCACTTAGAAACCCTGTATTTAGGTGGGAATCATGTAAGGGTAGTGTGTGAGAAAGTGTGAAGAAATGCTCAAGATTATGCAGTGAAGCAGGGACTCGCGACTGGATTTCGCGGGTAGCTCGTGACTTCTCAAGCCACCAGAAGATACACATGGGTGAAGCGTGCGGAGAAGCTGAACCGTCTGCCAACTATTGCACTACACGACAAAATATCCAGCCTGGCCACCCAATTAGCTCGCGGCTTGAACTCGCGACTCAATCAAGTCGCGAGGTCAAGTCGCCAGCCAGCTCTGTTTTGGAAAACCTGACTCTTTGCATTCCTTTCTCACCCCCAGTATAAATACCCCTTATACCCATGAAATGTAGAGAGCTTCCAGAGAGAATTTTGAGAGAGAAACCCTAGAGAAAAACAAGATTGACTTACCCACAATCTTTACATTGTGACTCTTCAAATTCCTCTACTCTCACCGTCTCCATTATTAGATCCTTGAGAGGTTCATTAACCAAAACGTTTTCTCACCATACCCATATCTGTGAGAAGGCTTTTTGGTGCTTTGGGAAGTAGTTAGGAAGGGACCAATTGATATTGGTTGATGCTATGGGCTATAGCGGAATCCGGGAAGCTAAAGAAGAAATAGGTTCGGCGTAACCTCGTTAGAGTAGGAGCTTGGAGGGCTTAAGTATACTAGGTAGATTAGGCTTGGACGGTCTACTACTATCCTTGTATCCCAACTACATTCTTTAGTGGATTATTTACTGCTTGGAGGGTGGCGGAGAGGTTTTACGCCGAGGGCTTTGGTTTCCTCTTCGATAACACATCGTTGTGTTGTTCATGTGTTTGCATCTCTCTTCCCTTAATCTGTGCCATTTAATTTATGCTGTGGATGTGATATTATTTGGTTTAGATTGTCTATCAATTTTGTTATTAGCTTATGTTCATATTCCGCACATAATTTGTTTGATATTAAGCTTGAATTGGTATTTTGTAAATTGGGGGTCTAAACGTTCATAGTGTTTTTCACATTATTTGAACTTTCAACCTATAATTGAGCTGACATATGTGACTTAATTGAGGAAAATTGACTTTGTTTTCTTTTTCTTTTTGCTTTATGATTGATTGCTGGAATGGAGAAAGACAAAAGACACATTTGTGATTTAACTTAGGCATTATCCTAACTAGTCGCTAACCCATGCGATGCACGAGAAAGTTATTGTATATGAAAATTTAAACAATTCTTTGTTTCTTCCTCTTTGATTGTACATTGAATTCTAGTCTCGAAAATTCCTACTTTTGATATGAAACATTAATTTACTAAATCAAAAATATCAATGAAACTTAAATTACAATTAACAAAAACACAGTACATAAACTTAAATTAAATCCAAACACAAACAAATGAACAAAAAAGAAGTCTTATATTTACAATGAAAATTCAAATATATTATGAATTGAATTTTTATAGAATAACACTAATCTTTTAATTCAGGAATTGAATTTTTGTTATTGAGTATAAAGCTTGATTGGTATTGGTTACTAAACAATTAATATTGAAAAGGGTGCTCGTTCAGCTATCACGAAAATATCATATTCCTTGATAATGAATATAAGATAACCAAAAAATTAAATAAAAACTTATTCTTCACCATGACACCAAACCCCCTAGTCCCAATCATGGTTCTCGCAATTTAATTCCCATTGTCCATGACAAAGTATCCCCATTACTCACTCACCTATATTAGTGCATCCATATTCTCTTTTCATTAATAACTTACAACCACTCCATGTTGCATTAACAGATTAAATTTAAAGTTTAAAGAAATGATAACTTCATCATGTGGCATTTTGCTATGCCACACATTTATCTAGCTGCTGTTATTAATCAATACTAAGGCAGGGAAATGAACAATTTTATGGTACAAATAGCTTTACAACACAGCCTGAGTCCTCAAACAAAGCATACAATATTGATAGACATTATAATGAGTAGAAACTGCACTTGATGTGGCTCACTGCATAAGTAACAACATATTAACGCTTGTCCAAATCAAGCTTCAATGCTCTTCTGCTTGCTTAAACTGAAAATCATATCCATTTGCAATCAGTTAGTCTTAGCGCATAAAAACTTGGTAGAAAGTCAATAAATAAGCCAGACATAAAAAAAAAAAAAAAAAAGAATCTTAACTGCTCTGGATTTTCAATCTTGTCTCTCCTACTATAGATCATATCAAATCCTCCCTAATAAAAAGAAAATTCGAGCAAATTAAAAAAAAAAAACTTGAAATAGAACTTATATTTAAAGTGACATATATAAAGAGACAAATTAATGAGCAGAATATTGTAAAATACCTCAGGTGGTGTGGCACATAGGAGGTAAAAACAATGGTATTTTCTTTCGGAAATGGTAATCTAGCAAATAGGCGTTCTAATTTTTGCCCAACTATATCTACATAATAATGTCACTATGACCTTTACAAAAAAAAAAAAAAAAAAAAAATGTCACTATGACATGAAAGAGACTTTATAATTAGAAGTTCAAACAAACATTACCTAAAACATATGCATAATTAAGAAATATATATGCTGTATGTATAATTGAAATGAAAGAAATAAAAGTGTAAAGATAGTCTTCATTGAAAAGCAAACCATGGAAAAATAATAAAAACCTTGAGTTGTTGTTTTGAATTGTTTTGGCATTGCCAAAGGCCTCAAGAACTGGGTTGGACTGTGATATTAAAGGTCAATGTGGACATAAACCTTGATTCTTACTTAATTCTTTTGATAATATGCCAAGCATATACTCATTTAGGAAATTTTGAAATCCAACTATGCATTCTCCTACTCCAGATTGCCCGCCTAAGTGTGCAAGATATCTCATGAGAGTCTTTGTTGTCTCAACTTTACCAGCACCTCTATCTCCACTAACCAAAATTGAATTGTCTTTTCCTTCACTAATCATTGCCCTATTTTCTTAAACAACACATCAAATAAGAAAATACCACCAGGAAGTGATATGAATTGCATACATTTGAAATGTAATTAACTTAGATTTTTAGGAAAGATGTGGGCCATTAATAGGAGTATGAGGTCTAAGAATGGCTACATATAATTAGATGTAATTTTTTTGTTTCACTTTACCGCAATTAATTTATAAAACATGCCTATCTAGATGATCTCAATCAATATTAAAGTTGTAGCTGTTTAGTTATATACATATATTAATAAAGAAGGTATAGTCCAGAATTAATTCCTATTTAAGAAGATTATTAAATTTTCTAATGTCGCGACTTAGGTTTTGATGATGGAAAGTTCTAGTGTACATAGTACTAAATTGCCACTTATGTTGATGACATAGTATGCCTAAATGCACATTAGAAAAAATGCAATGACCAATGGCAACTAAAACCAACAGGCACAAACCGTGAAGTGGATATAAACTAATGCAAGAGTAAGTAAGACATTTTCTCAAACACATGGTGTGCACAAAATTTCGACGTTAGAATGTCCGATAAAACTGATAATGAACAATCCTAAGTGTGGGATGAGCACATCAAATAGTTCAAATAATCAAAGCCAAGTCAGAAATCCACACTCATGTATCAATGTTTAAGATATAGGATTTTTTTTTCCTTTTGAATAATGTCTAAGATATTAGCGATTGTTATTATAAATAAAAGAAATTAATAGTTTAAAACATAAATATACAACTTATTTACACATTGAACAGTTCTTGTAACACAACAAACAACAACAATAACATAACAAACAGATAGAACAAACAAATTGAAGACTATCAAATATACGAAACTACAAAACTAATTAAATTATTCCATGAACAGTGTAAAGCCGAAAACCCAACTCTTCCATGGCTTTTATATCATAAGAAAGCACATGATATTTGTCTTAATTGTTGTTAAACCTTCCAATTTGCAAAATAAAATATAGAACCTAGAATTCAAAATCATACTATTGGTCTTTTGGGACAATGAGAAACCAACCAGCAAGTGGAAAAATAAGATAAATAAGAATGATGACAGATTTAATATATAGATTCTATATAGCTAGAAAATCATAATGAACATACCCAAAGGAATTAGTGCTCCAATTAAGTAACCTAGCAGCAAAAAATTCAATACCCTAGGCAGAAACAAAAGTAGAAAGGAAAAAAAAAAAAAAAACATCAAACAAAAGAATAGTGCACAGCACAAAATAGTAAAAGGTGATAGATTTAATATATAGATTCAATATAGCTAGAAAATCATAATGAACCTACCCAGAAGTAGTGCTCCAATTAAATAACCCAACAATAAGAAATTCAACACCCTAGGCAGAAACAAACGTAGAAAGGGAAAAAAAAAACCATCAAGCAAAATAATAGAGCACAAAAGAAATTGGAATGTAAGGATACCTCAATTGAACCACCCCGCTTACATCAGTATTTATATAGATGTGAGAAGAGGAAGGAGGGAAGGAAGACAGAGAGGTTGCTGTTAGAAGCCAAAATAGAAGCTCAAATCATAGAATAGGAAGATGAAACCGTGAGAATCAAAAAGTAGGGAAGGGGAAGGGAAAAAACCTGAAACAATGAAACAAAACATGGGACTACGAGATAGGAAGTTGTAACCATGAAAAAACATCAGGTATTTGGTTGAAAAGGCTTTGGGTGTGGGCTTGGGCTTTATAGTGGAATTAAATGTATAAGAAGTGGACATTAAAGTAGAGATAGGGCTAGAAATAATTTTATTTTTATCAGTATTTTAAAATTGGTAAAATTTATTTTAAAATTAAATTAAAAATTCAGAAAAGAGGATGGGAATGACGTGGTTGCTGACGTGGCTCAATGTGAGCGTAGCAACATTAAATGCTACGCTTCAGCTTTTAATAATATATATATAATAATTTTATTTTTATTAGTATTTTAAAATTGATAAAATTTATTTTAAAATTAAATTAAAAATTCAGAAAAGAGGATGGGAATGACATGGCTACTAACGTGGCTCAATGTGAGCGTAGCAATATTAAATGTTACGCTTCAATTTTTAGTAATACTAGCGTTTAATCCGCGCATTGCGCGGGAATATTTTACGTATTAGAAGACAATAACTTAACATACCAATACATAAAATAAAATACAATAAAATTTGTTCGGTTCAAGTTGTACAGCTACTCATTTGTCCTTGTCTTGCTTGTAGGTATGCTATCTATAAAATAGGTTTGTACACTATTTTTCAAGGAGTTGTCATTGTTTAGTTCTCATACAAAATCATATTTTGTGCCCTGCAATGATTGACACTTTAATTAAATGGTGCCTCAAGAAATGGTTAACATTAAATCAAGTTCAAATTTAGATTGCATTCTTTGTACTATATATTGACTTTGAAGCTATTAGAAAAATTATTATAATATTTTCCTAATTCTAATGACAACTTATTATATATAAATCGGATGTACATAATCAAAAATCTTATTCATGAATAATAAAAAGTAAAGTGCAGAATCAAGCAATTAGTAAGGACTTAAACAAATATCAAAATGGCTCAAACATTATCATCCATCTTTTTTGTTGCACTGCTGTTACATTATCCATTTTTGTTTCTATTATAAAATGGTAAAGGACCAAAAGTAATTTTAAAGTTTTTCTTTTTGAATCAAAGAGTACGTATTTGAAAATCTTCTTATACTGTTTTTGTGCTAATTTTTTTTTTTAACATCAACAAATAAGATAGTTTCATATTAAAATAAAAGTAGCAAATGGGAAATTAGGCTATCCTAACCTTTCAATTTAACCCAATAGCTCTAATCAAGTATAATTATTTGAAATCTATAAAATATAGCAGGTTTAAATAAATGAATCATAAAAAATAAAAAACATTTAAGGTTGAGTAACACCGAAATCAAGATGTCACCTATAATTTCAAGAATTAAGATACATACTTCAACATTATCTACTATCAATTTTTACACCAAAACCCGCAAACACCAGTAGGGAAAAATGATGGAGATCATAAACCATAAATAAAAACTCAGTTTGAAATTGCAATGAATAATTTCAGAATCATCATGATTTGAAATTCAAATCCATCAAAATCACAACAGTGTAATCTTTGAGGTAGACTGAATTAAAAACGACAAAAATACAAATTAGGCAAATTGATTAGAAAGCATAGCAAAAAAAAAAAAAAAAAAAAAAGGCAAAAGAGAATTCTAACATCATATTTTGCTACTGGAAAACGTTGGGAAAAACCTAAAGGAATCATAATAGTTTTACAGTTCAGCTTAGTTCAGTCCAAAACAAAAGCTAATTGAATCCAAATACTTTTAAAAAGATGACAAAAATACATAGAACAAAGCCAATACAAACCCAAATACAGGAATCAACAAAATTTAATTTAAAATATGAGATAAATACAAGGAAAGTCAAGCCACTCTAACCTGTCAGTTTAATTTAGCAACTCTTCTTACATAACACCCAAGTGTCTTATATGGCAAAGAACGCTGTAAAGCTATAACTAAAAATTATATATTGAATCAACTTAACACAAAATAGCTGACTAAAATTTACAAAGCAAAACCAAGTCAAAGCCAAATATATTAATGGACAAATTCTAATCCAAAATATGAAATAAACATAGGGGAAATTAGGGCATCCTAACCAGTCAGTTCAATCAATCAACTCTTCTTGCAAAATACCCAAGTGTCGTATTTGACAGAAAACGTTGTAAATATGTGTTTCAACAAAATGGTGGAGTAATAAGGATTTTTAATTCACAGGGAAAAGGATGAAAGAGAGACTACAGAAGAAGCTGAAGCAAACGTAGTCATCTTGCAAAAAGATGGAAGATTTTTCCCATATTACATTTTTTTAAAACAAAGATAATTTTCAAGTTCCACATAATAATCTAAAAATTAATGTGTAAACAATACAACCATGTTTAGTAAACAAAGATAACACAATTTTAACATTTAGTTGGCTACTTTTTTTTTTATTAATCGTAAATCAAAACCAAACATTTTAATTTATTTTAAAAAACCATAACTTAGATAAAATCATAACACACTAAAATTCAAATATAAAACCTTCCAAGGAGAAATTGACTTTTAAACACAAAATTTCAAGGGAAAAATCCACTAATGGTACCAAAACAAAAGCCATAAATGATAAATTGAAACAAAAGAATCCAAAGAAATAGAATAAAGTCATCAATTAACAAAACAATCAAAGAAGAACCCTAGCCTATTAAGTAGGGAAAAGGTAGATGCTAATTCGAATAGGAAAATCTTCTGTTTACAAAATATAGATATTGAAAAATTCAGATGCTATGGACAAGCATTTATGGAATATTACAGACAAAAAAACTTAAAAAAAAAATGCTATGCTGAGTAAAATTTTAAAAAAATTAAAGAAAAAGCTGACTAAAATATTCAAATAGAGCCAATTCAAACCCAAATACATCAGTGGACAAAATTTTATACAAAGTAGGAGATAAACAGAATGAAAATCAGGCCATCCTAAACTGTCAGTTTGATCCAGCAAATCTTATTGCAAAATACCCAAGTGTCATACTTGACATAGAACTTAGTAAATTTGTATTTCAATAAAATGATAGGGTAAGAAAGTTTTTTAAATTATAGAAGAAAAAGATGAAAGAGAGACTACCAAAGAAGTTAAAGCGAATGTTATAATATGGTTTGAATTGTAAAATTGTGAAAGATTGTTCCCATATCAAAGATTCAAAGGTAATTCAAGTCTCACAAAAATAATGTAAGCATTAATATACTCCCGTCTTGTCCTCTATATTTTTGTGAATTTTAAACTAGAGCAGAGTGGTACATGCATATATTAAGGAATTTATGAGGATGTCCATATGTTTAGATATGTTTAAAGAAAAGATTAGAAGAAATAATAGAAGTCCTATAAACAAATAGAAAGAAGTACAAAGTGTGTCATATAAGAAAGGTGAAGAAAAATTAAAAGTTTAAAACTTGTGTTAGTGACAGATTGTTGAAGACAGTTGTAAGGTTGAAATTTATCAACCATTTTGTTGGCTTTATTCCGTGCCAATTTGCTTGTATTTTTAGCATTTAGAAACCTTGTATTTAGGTAGGAATCATGTAAGGGTAGTGTGTGAGAGAGTGTGAAGAATTGCTCAAGACTGTGCTGCAGAACAGGGACTCACGACTGGACTTCGCTGGTGTCTCGCAACTAGCAAGCCGCCAAATGTTGCACACGAGAGAAGCGTGCAGAGGAGAACTCATGACTGGATCTCGCGGGTGGCTCGTGACTGGAAAGTTGCCAGAATTTGAACCGTTGTGCCAGCTGTTGCACTACAGGACAAAAATTCCAGACTGGCCTTTCAGTTTGTTCGCGGCTTGAACTCGCGACTCAATACAGCCGCAAGGCCAAGCCACCAACCAACTCTGTTATGAAAAATCTGTCTCTTCGCATTCCAAACACCCACTAGTATATATACCCCTTATACCCACGAAATGTAAAGAGCTTCCAGAGAGAATTTTGAGAGAGAAACCCTAGAGAAAAACAAGATTGACTCATCCACAGTCTTTACCTTATGACTCTTCAAATTCCTCTACTCTCTTCCTCTTTATTGTAGATCCTTAAGAGGTACTTTAGCCAAAACCTTTTCTCACCTCACCCATATCTGTGAGAAGGCTCTTTGGTGTTTTGGGAAGCAATTAGGAAGGAGCCAATTTATATTGGTAGATGCTATGGACTAGTAGCGGGATCCGGGAAGCTAAAGAAGAAATAGGTTCGGCGTAACCTCGTTGGAGCAAAAAGCTTGGAGGGCTTAGGTACCTGGGTAGATTAGGCTTGGAGAGTTTATTGCTGTCCTTGTATCCCAACTACACTCTTTAGTGGATCATTTTGACCGCTTGGAGGGCGGCGGAGATGTTTTACGCCGAGGGCTTCGGTTTCCTCTTCGATAACACGACTTGTGTTGTCCTTGTGTTTGCATCTCTCTTCCCTTTATCTTTGTCATTTAATTTTTGTTATGGATGTGATTTTATTTGACTTAGATGGTTTATCAATTCTGTTTTAGGCTTTAATTCATTTTCCGCACATTTATCGTTTGTGTTAAAGCTTGAATTGATAATTTGTAATTTGGGGGTCTAAATGTTCATAGTGTTTTATACGCTATTTGAACTTTCAATTGGTATCAGAGCGGGTGCACTTACTGTGGTTTAATTACCTTTGTGTGATCTCTGACCCTATTTTGAGATGGATCGATCTCAATCTTTGAATGCACCACCATTTTTTGATGGTAGCAACTATGTTTTCTGGAAAGTCCGAATGAGGGCATTTTTATGTTCTATTAATGAAAATGTGTGGGATGCTGTTGATATTGGATGGGTTAGGCTTGAGACCGAAAAATCCACTTGGGATAACGCAGCCCTTGCTGAGTCTAATGCTAACAGTAAAGTTTTGAATGCTATTTTCTGTGGTGTGTCTCCCAATGAGTTTCACAAGATATCCCATGTCTCAGTGGCTAAGGAGGCATGGCAAATATTGGAGACCACGTATGAAGGAACCAAGAAGGTGAAAGATACCAAATTACAGATGCTGACCACTCACTTTGAGGAGCTCAAGATGAGTGAGGATGAGTCCTTTGACTCTTTCTATAGCAAGCTGAATGAAGTGGTGATTGGCAAGTTCAACTTGGGTGAGAAAACGGAGGATTCAAAGATTGTGAGAAAGATCCTTCGATCATTGCCGGAGAGCTTCCGTGCAAAAGTTACTGCAATTAAGGAGAGCAAAGACCTGGACGATATTAAGGTCCAAGAATTGGTTGGCTCACTGCAAACTTATGAGCTATCATTACCATCGCAAAGAAGGAGCAAATCTCTTGCTCTCAAGACAATCGATGAAAGGGTGGAAGCTCATGACTCATCTGATGAAGATGTTGACGATAAAAATGTAGCATATCTTGTGAAGAACTTCCGAAAGTTCTTGAAGTTCAAGAAGAAAGGAAAGTTTGCTGAAAAAGGAAAATTTCCAAGTTTTGGAAAAGAGAAAAAGGATTTTAAAAAGAAAGATGGTAAGGAGTCCCAATCCTCTCAAGGAATCACATGTTTCGAGTGTAATGGACATGGACATATTAAGAAAGAATGTCCCAATTACTTGAAATCGAAGGGCAAGGCTTATGCCACAACTCTTA
Organism: Lithocarpus polystachyus; assembly: GCA_033629205.1. NCBI lineage: Eukaryota > Viridiplantae > Streptophyta > Magnoliopsida > Fagales > Fagaceae > Lithocarpus > Lithocarpus polystachyus. The sequence continues at coordinate 26,646,469 of CM066164.1, read as the reverse complement.
GTGATTTGGACTCATCCAACTCTGATTCTGAGGAAAGCTGTGATGAAGAAGGGGACTACTCCGCATTTATGACTATTACTCATGTTGAGTCTTCGGAGGACTTGAATTCGCTTGTACAAGAACTTGGAGAGTATAGCGATGAGGAATTAATGGGAATAATTGAAGAATCAGAAGATGAAGAGGATGAGTGTACCAAAAGTCTTCAAGAGAACTAAAACTTACTTCTTGAAAAGTCTGGAGCCTATACACGTGTGGCCAAGGTAGCTGTGAAAAAGATGAAGAAAGCTAAAGAGGTCTATAGAAGTCTTCTCGTTCGTCACAAGGAGGCCAAGTGTGAGATAGAGAAGTTAAATGAAGAGTTGTCGGAAGCCTATGCTAAGGTGAGGTTTCTTGAGCTTGAGGTGGTTCAAGCAAATGCCAAGATAGAAAGAGTCTCCACAAAGAAACTGGATGATGTAATCTCCTTGCAAAAACACTTCTCGGACAAATCTGGTTTGAGATATACTGTAGAAAGCAGTTCAGCTATCAAACTCACCAAGGACATGAAGTTTGTGAAGGCAAAGGAGCTTGTGATAGAAATTCCAGCTGTTGAAAAGGTGAATCCAGAGAAGAAGAAGATTGTGGCTAATCAACGGGTGTTCAACAAGCCCCGTTACCGCTCAGAGGTCATACCTGAAGTTAAAAGGAAATCACTCCCAAGACCACAAAGAGGTCCAAGAATGAACCATTTCTGTCATCACTATGGACTTCAAGGCCACACCAGACCAAACTGTCATAAGCTGAGAGTATTGAAGAATGCAAGTGATCAAAGGTCGAGAGGACCAAGAAATGACAAGAAAATTTGGACTGTTGAGCAATCAAGAGGTCGAAATGGTGACTTCGGAGTGATGGACGTGATGAAGATGATTGGTGCTTTCACCACTTGTTTGGAAAGCTTCACACGGAGGTTTAAAAATTCTAGCTCCTGTACCCAATCCCATAAGGATATCACCCCAAACGCACGTGACGTGTGGGTGAAAAAGGGTACTCATGTATAAGCATTATAACATGTCCATGCATTAATTCTTCCTATCTTATGTGACTTTGCTTGGGTGTTTGTCTTTATGCTTGTTTGTATGTGTTCTTGCTTTAAATGTTTTTACATAGTTTTTTTTTTTTTTAAAAACTTCTTGGGTCAAAAATTCAAAAACATATAAAAAGTATAAAATCTAAAAGGTTTGATCAACGTTGTTGAGTTTATGTCCTAAACTTGTTTTGCCCTGTACCTTTGTACTAATGGCTTTGTGCATTCATGAGCACCGCTTGTTTACTTTGCACTTATATCAATGTGGGAAAAATCATGAAATCTTTATGACTGTTGTAAATCGATCTTCAAACTTGTCATGATTGATTAGTCAATGATTTTGTTGATCTTGAGACATGCGTAGACTTGTGTCTATATATCTTCCCACTCTTTATTTTTGTTTTTGCTTAAAGAGCTCAACCAATGTAAATCTCAAAATGAAAAGAGATAATGAGCTGTAAAAGTCTGTCGCACAAACTAGTATTTGACTAGGAAAAAGGGAAAGCGACTCAAAATATAGTATATAATGCCCAAAAGCCAAAGGCTTATTCATCAAGTTGAAATATCAAAATTTCAGGCATCGATCTCCAAAATGAGATATTTAGTTTCAAAAAGATCAAATGAAATGTTGAATTTGAAGCCAAATGAAAAGCTTCCATGTGATGTTATCAAGTTCTTATGGGAAGTCATATATACATATTTCTACAATTGAGATGGATCACATTATCTAGTGCTAACTGTGTATGCCTTTGTTGAATTGATCATTGAAGCTTCATATTAGACTAATGACTATCTCATTGTTGATATCCACACACATCACACTTGCTTATATTCTTTGAATGCCTTATTCATTTGTGTGATTGTACTTGATAAAATGTGTTTCACATGCTCAAGTTTTGTTGATCAAACACAAAAAGATTTTTGAGCATTTGTGTGTTTTTGAAAAAGTCTTTTTGTTTCAGCAAAATTGTCAAAAATTTCAAAAACTGTTGTGTCCTGTTTTGGCGACTCATTCGCGGGTCTATCCAGTTGCATACCCCAGTCGCGAGATCAATATAGATTGTTTTCGCGTCTATCTGGCGGGTTAATACCCATGTCGCGAAAAAGTCTTAGAATATTTTTCAAAAATATGGATTTTTATGCTTCTCGCATCTTGATTTGGCGACTTTGTCATGAGTGGAGGTACAGTCGCGAGATTTACCCAGAAAGTTTCGCGGCTCAGCTCGCGGTTTGAACCTCCAGTCGCGAAAAACACTTGGACAAATTTTCCAAAATTCCTCTTTGAAGTGTTCTGGCGGCTGGACCTGGCGTCTTTCTCGCGACTTGTTTCAGTCGCGAAAATCGCGTGTTTTGCGCCTTTAAAGTTAGTTTTTCAAAACTTTTCAGTTTTCCCTCGAATATTTGTGACTGTTCATTGTCTCAACCGTGTTCTCTCTCAAACTCACCGTGTTTTTCTCAAAGATCTCTGTGTTCTTCATCATTTCTTTGTCAATCTTCAAGAAAAAGGTATGGGTTTTCATATTTTCATTACCTATTTCATGATTTTAAGTCTTTTTCATTGGATTTTGGGTTTTTTTGATCGGTTGAGTTATTTTGAGTTTCTACTATGGGTTTGAATCATTTTGTTGATTCTGCTTGTATGGGTTCTGTTGATTTCACTTATCTATCATATGTTATGCTTTTTGTCATGCTTGTCTACCCTCATTGTGTGCTTATATTGTTTTAACCTTTGTTAAGGTTCCCTACCCATCGTGATATATCCTGTTGGTATTTGATTAAGTCATAGGGGTTTTTAAGATTTTGTTTGGCTTTGTGTTGTGTTTGTCTAAACATTGTTGCTTATCGCACGTCCACATTCTTGTCCAGCACTGTGAACCATAATTTTGTCTCTGTTTCTATAGTCTATCAATTTAGGGTTTGACTCCCTTTATGGTAGTATTTTCATACTATATAGTATGTTGTTTCCTTAGGATCCTTGCCTCTATGTGGTATGATCTTTTGGTTTATCCTTTGCTTCCATCTAATCAGGCACTGATGTTTTGAATGTTCCATCTATTGTGTTATGTTCTTGTGGTTGCTGTGGTCATTGATTCTTCAGATGACTCCTACAAAGAAGAAGACTGTTGCCAAGAAAGGTGACAGAGGATTGAAGATGGACAACTCTAAGTTTAGGTCTCCTTAGCATTTTGAGAGATACACCTAATTTTACTTGAAGGCACCTATTATTCAAGAGAGATTTGTGGACTTGACAAACCTAAAAGATACCTTCATTCTTGGCTGCTTTGAGGGAAGAGGTTGGGAAAAGTTGCTGAGTGATCTCCCTAGAGTATGTGAACCTCTGATTAGGGAGTTTTATGCTAATGCTGTGCTGAGAGAGAATGAGATCAACTGTTGGGTAAGAGGACATGAATTCCTACTAGATGTGGATGACATTAATGAGGTGCTGGGTTTCGAAGGAATGGATGATCATGATTTCACAAATTATAAGGATAGAATGATGTCCATAGAAACTGCTCAAGCACACATTGGGGGAGTCAGAGAAGGGAAATGTCTCAACACAAATGCATTTCCAGCAGACATGAGATGTCTAACTATGATAATGATGTTCAACCTTTACCCTGTGAGGAAGTTGACTACAATCAACAATGCCAGAGCAATTTTTCTAATGGAGCTCAAGAAAAAGACATCAGTGCTCGTATATATCATACCATTGTTGATGAAACCAGAACATCTTCCAGAGCCAAGCTGATTTTCCCTAGTCTTCTCATGAGAATCTTCAGGCTAAAAGGAGTGGAAATTCCTCAAGATATAGGTATCATGTCTACTTCATCAGCAATCAACAACCTAACCATCTCAAGGATACAAGTGTGTCTTCCGGGTGATGAAGAAGGAGGAGATGAAGAAGGAGGTGAAGGCATGGAAACTGAAACAGATGCTGCTAGTCACCCCTCGAGTTCAAGAGGTCATAGTAAGAGAAGCAGAGCATCATCTTCATTAGAAGTACCTCCAGATGCATTCCAGATCATCCTTGAAAGGATTGATGGACTCAGAGATATACAGAATGAACAATCTGACAAGCTATCTGCACTTCAAGATCAAATGAACATTCTCTCAGCAAAACTTGACAGCTTCACTACACAGTAGTGACCCTTTGGCCATTCCAGTCAAAAAGGGGGAGATTTTTGGTGAAGGATAGTTGGGAATAGCTCTTGAGGGGGAGCAATTGCTGAGGGGGAGCACTTATTATTATGTTTTATTTCTTGTGTCTTGACATTACTTTATCTTTCTGCTAAACTCATTTGGAATAAACTGTTGGATATGGTACTTTGTTTTGGTACTCTGGTTTTTATATATTTTAGATGTTACTCAGTTTTATTTTTTACCTATGCTTATGTAACCTTTTATTTTGTACCTTTGCTTATGTGGCATTTTGGTTATATTTTGTACTTGGCTTTTGTAAGCACTTTGTCTTCTTGCCTTGTGGCTTTCGCTCTTTGTGTTTAGATGTTATGCTTTTATCTTTAAGTACATCACTCTTGTACCCTAGTAGGATTTTGTATCCTAGATGCAAATACTTCTTGTATTTTGCATTGGTTGAGTGTTGGACATGCAAATGATATTTGTTATTGAGCTTATTAGATTGCATGTTCGGATGTTTATTTCGTGTGAGAATGAACATTGTGATCACTATTTATAGTGATTGTTTGTTTTTGGTCAAGCCATGCTCTATTGCTTTAATCTATTTTGCTTGATTGCATTGTGCTTGCTCCATATGCAATACAAGTTTTTCTGCATACAATGAACTTATTGTGTGGTTGCTTTTCAGGAGATACTTGTACTTATGATTCAAGAGCTTCACAGATTCTAGAGTTAGGTGTGAGTGAGTTTTGTTCAACTGTTCCCAACACACGCATTAAGTCTAGAATTTGTTGTAGGGTTTTGTCACGGAATAGCCAAAGGGGGAGATTGTAAGGTTGAAATTTATCAACCATTTTGTTGGCTTTATTTCGTGCCAATTTGCTTGTATTTTCAGCATTTAGAAACCCTGTATTTAGGTGGGAATCATGTAAGGGTAGTGTGTGAGAGAGTGTGAAGAATTGCTTAAGACTGTGCTGCAAAACAGGGACTCGCGACTGGACTTCGCTGGTGTCTCGCGACTGGCAAGCTGCCAAATGTTGCACACGAGAGAAGCGTGCAGAGGAGAACTTGCGACTGGATCTCGCGGGTGGCTCGCGACTAGAAAGCTGCTAGAATTTGAACCGTCATGCCAGCTGTTGCACTACAGGACAAAAATTCTAGACTGGCCTTTCAGTTTGTTCGCGGCTTGAACTCATGACTTAGTACAGCCGTGAGGCCAAGCCGCCAGCCAACTCTGTTATGAAAAATTTGTCTCTTCGCATTCCAAACACCCACCAGTATATATACCCCTTATACCCACGAAATGTAGAGAGCTTCCAGAGAGAATTTTGAAAGAGAAACCCTAGAGAAAAACAAGATTGACTCATCCACAATCTTTACCTTGTGACTCTTCAAATTCCTCTACTCTCTTCCTCTCCATTATAGATCCTTGAGAGGTACTTTAGTCAAAACCTTTTCTCACCTCACCCATACCTGTGAGAAGGCTCTTTGGTGTTTTGGGAAGCAGTTAGGAAAGAGCCAATTTATATTGGTAGATGCTATGGACTAGTAGTGGGATCTGGGAAGCTCAAGAAGAAATAGGTTCGGCGTAACCTCGTTGGAGCAAGAAGCTTGAAGGGCTTAGGTACCTGGGTAGATTAGGCTTGGAGGGTCTATTGCTGTCCTTGTATTCCAATTACATTCTTTAGTGGATCATTTTGACCGCTTGGAGGGCGGCGGAGAGGTTTTACGCCGAGGGCTTCGGTTTCCTCTTCGATAACACATCTTGTGTTGTTCTTGTGTTTGCATCTCTCTTCCCTTTATCTTTGTCATTTAATTTCTGTCATGGATGTGATTTTATTTGACTTAGATGGTTTATCAATTCTGTTTTAGGCTTTAATTCATTTTCCACATGTTTATCGTTTGGGTTAAAGCTTGAATTAATAATTTGTAATTTGGGGGGTCTAAACGTTCATAGTGTTTTACACATTAATTGAACTTTCACTTAGCTTGACATTTTGTTCCATTGGTGTCTTGGCTGGCTTGCATCCTAGGAATCTTGCATCACTCAACACCTCAAGAGCATATTTTCTTTGACACAAGGCAATTCCTTGATCTGATCTAGCAACCTCAAGTCCAGGGAAATACCTCAAATCCTCCAAATATTTGAGTTTGAATTTCTGATTCAGCAACACCTTAAACTTATCTACTTCTGCTTTATTGTTGCTAGCCAATAACACATCATCCACATAAACCAAAAGAATCAAGAAGGACTAACCTGTCTGCCTAGTGAAGAGAGAGTAATCAGCTTTAGACTGCATAAAACCCAAATCCTGAACCAAGGTACTTGAAAACTTAGCAAACCATTGTCTTGAGGCTTGCTTGAGACCATAGAATGACTTGTTTAGCTTACACACCTGCTCCCCCTGGCTATGAAACCCTGGTGGAAGAGCCATATAGACCTCTTCAGACAAATCCCCATGCAAGAAAGCATTATTAACATCCAACTGGCCAAGGTACCAGCCCTGAACTGCTACCACAGTCAAAAGACACTTAACAGAGACCATTTTTGCAGCCAAAGAGAAGGTCTCAGTGTAATCAATCCCCTCTTTTTGAGTGAAGCCTTTGGCAACCAGCCTTGCCTTGTATCTCTCAATTGACCTATCAGACTTATACTTGACCTTATAAACCCATTTGCAGCCTATAGGCTTCTTGTTAGGAGGTAAGGAAGTTAAAGTCCAAGTAGCCTCTAAAGCAGCTATTTCAGCAGCCATAGCTTCTTGCCACTTAGGATCAGAAATTGCCTGATAATAGTGGGAAGGCTCAACAATTGAAGAATTAGAACAACAAAAGGTCCTGAAGGAAGGAGAAAGAGAATCATAGGAAAGATGGGAGGTTAAGAGATGAGATGTACCTAAGTGGAAAACAGTAGCAGTGGGATTAGAAGTAACCATGTTACAATGATAAGCTTCAAGATAAGGTGGCTTCTTATGAACTCTAGAAGACTTTCTTAAAGAAATGGGATCAAGAAGAGGCTCAGGAGGTTCATGAGGAACATCATGCAGAAAATCATCATCAAGCTCATAATGCAATTGAAGAATTGTATCATCCATAGAAGAAGTAAATGGTAAAACCAAATGAGAGGAAGAAGGAGAAGGGTCAACAAAAGGAAGGGGAGAAGTGCAAGGTAAAGGAATAGGCAGATTAGTATTGGAATGTGAAGCAGATGTTTGGAAGGGAAAAACAGATTCATGAAAGATAACATCCCTACTAAGGAAAATAGTATGAGTGTGTAAATCAAAAACCTTATAACCCTTGACATTAAAAGGGTAGCCAATGAACACACATCTCCTAGATCTAGGGTCAAACTTGGACTTAGTATTGGCAATTGTGGAAGCAAAACACTCAACCAAAAACCCTTAAATGATCATAAGATGGAGGTTTATGAAAAATAAGTTCAAAGGGAGTCTTATTGTTTAACAATGGAGAAGGAAGTCTATTGATCAAGTATGCAGCAGTAAGCACACAGTCACCCCAAAAAGGAATAGGCAAATTGGACTGAAACTGTAAAGCTCTAGCAATTGAAAGAAGATGTTGATTTTTTCTCTCCATAACAGAATTAAACACAACTGTGTTGATGGACAATGCCATTGGAAGCAAAGAAATCTGGCATGTGAAATTCTAAAGCATTATCAGTTCTTATTTGCTTAATTTTGACATTGAATTGAGTAAGAACCATGGTATGGAAAGAAACAATAAGAGTCCTCACATCAAATTTAGATTTCATTAAGTAAACTAGGTAGCTCTAGTTGTATCATCAACAATAGTCAAGAAGTACTTGTAACCATCTAAAGTAGGAGTGGAATATGGACCCTAAACATCCATATGCAACAAATCAAAAGCAAAAGTACTGAGATTGTTATTAAAAGGAAATGGCAAACGTTTTTGCTTAGCCAAAGGACAAATGGTACAAGTATTATGTTAGGTTCTAAGAATTAGGAACTAATGTATTAGAACTTCAATTTGTAATGTTGGCAAACCATGATCAAAACATTCTTTAAGTTGTGTGTTAGACTTGCTCAAAGTCTGGCTTTTTATGTAAAGTTGGAATCGAGTTGACTGCAGAATTTACTGTGCACTTTCTGCCTGACTCGATCGATCGAGAATTAGACTCGATCGATCGAAAATCGTGCAGAACGTTTTTCTGCAGAATTTTTCCAACTCAGCCCTAGCCCATTTAATGTATATGGTTTTATGTTTTGCCCTATGTATATAAGGGAAAACCCTAGCCACGTTTTTAGAGTTCTGAATGCTGTGTTTGTGAATCTAATTGTTAGATCTAGAGGTGTTTACCTTCACATACACTTAGGATTTCCAAACTCAAGATTCATGTCAAGAGATTGGTAAATCATACAGTTGCAGAACAAAAGACCTTCAAGATATACAAGCAGGTGTTGCTTGTGCTTTGCTGAAGAATTCAAGGAAAGAAGGAGTCCGTGGTCTTGGAGCTGTCACGTGGTCATGGTAGTAAGTTTCCTACAGGCAGGTAGCAATAGGATGTTAGTGGTCTAAGTCTCTATTGTGTAAACTTCGATTCTTTCATAGTGAATTCGTTTTACCTTGAGGATAGCTAGGTTAAATCCTTCCCAGGTTTTTTACCGGTTTGGTTTTCCTAGGTCATCATATCATGTGTTCTTTATTATTCCGCACTTTTACATGATTTGATATATTTGTGTTAACCTAGATCTGTTTAAATTACCTAAGTTAATCACTTGGCTAATTCTCTAGGTTAATCTGTTTAGGTTTAAGGGGTCTAAACGAACTTACATATTATTACAAGAATTTTTCAGAAAAGGAAAAACATGAACTAAAGCTTGTAACCTAGAATCTGATGGATGTCCTAATCTACTATGCCAAAGAGAAGAAAGTGTATTGGCTGAAGTTGCAGCTGAGAAAGAATTGGAGACTGTACTCAGATTATGTCATGCCAAAAAGTCATCAAGAAAGCTTGAAGATTGAGTGCTACCAAATTGTAACAGGTACAAACCATCACTGGCTTTTCCCACTCCAATCGTTCTCCAACAGGTAAGGTCCTGAATAAAACAAAAGGTAGATAGGAAAACAAGACAGTAAGGGTGAGATTTTGTGATGGTGCTAACAGAGAGAAGATTAAAAGTGAAAGAAGGCACACATAAAACATTATGAAGTGTGAGAGAAGAAGAAAGGTTAATAGTTCCAATGTGTGTGACAGAAGCAGTTTCACCATTGGGCAATTCAACTACAGACTGAGCAATAGCTGTAATAGAAGACAAAAGGTTCACTGAGCAAACAATGTGGTCAGTTGCTCCAGTATCAATAACCTAAATGTCAGATGTATAAGCCCTTCTGTGAACTATCTTAGTAGAGAAAACAGAATGAGAAACATCTATACTTGTCATGGCAGAAGTGGAAGTAGAAGGAACACAAGGTAAAGAAGCATCCTTGCCATGAACATCCTTGCCTTGAACAGCAGATACAAGGGGAGAACAAGGACTAATCAATGCAAGAAGCTGTTGACACTGCTCTGGAGTAAAAGCTGAACTGTTGGGACTTGGACAGGACATCAACTCCTGTGACTGAATGGTTGAAACCTAATGAGCCATTGAAGGCTTATTCTTGAACTTAAAGCTAGGTGGAAAGCCATGTAATCTATAGCACTTGTCTGCTATATGGCCAGTCTTGCCACAATGGGTACAGATAGGTTTGTCCTTGCCCTTGACACCATTACCACTAGAAGGGGATTACCAGGATTGAAGTTTTGCATCTTTGTAACTGAAGCAATTGAATGAACCTTTACACCAGAATGATTAGGAATTGATCTTTGCATCTCTTCTTGAATCAACAAAGCATAAACCTTACTAACAGAAGGAAAAGGATCCATGAGCAAGACTTGAGACCTCACTTGTGAAAAAGAGTCATTTAAGCCCATTAAAAACTTCATTACTAACTCTCTAACTTGCAGATCACTAAGCCTCTTATTCACATTGCACACACATTTTCCACATATACATGAAGGAAATGGACTTAAACTTTGCAATTGGTCCCAAAGCACTTTCAATTGAGTAAAGAAATCAGTTATGGGAACTTCACCTTGGTGTAAATCTGCAATTTCTTTTTGAAGATTGTAAATTCTTGGTCCATTACTCTGAGCAAATCGATTCTTCAAATCAGTCCAAATCTCCAAAGCCGTGTCCTCATAAATGATACTTGCTTGAAGTTTTGGTGACATTGAGTTGGTTAACCAAGTTCCAACCGTGTTGTCACATCTAATCCAAGCCTGAATAGCTGAAGGAGTAGACACCATCAGAGATGATAAAGTGAGTGAACCATCAATGAACCCCAGTTTGTTCTTGGTGAGTAATGCTTTCCTCACAGCTCGAGCCCATGCCGAGTAGTTCTCTCCACCAATCAAAGGCTGCGTGACAAGAATTGTACTCGGGCTCTCTGCATGATGCAAGAACAGGGGATCATCCATTGGTGAATCTTGTGAAGACAAAGACGTAGCATTCTCTGATGCAGTAGCACCTTCAGTTGCAGCGGAATCCCTTGTTGTCAACGAAGAATTTTCTTGGAGAAAGAAAGTGATTTTCTTAGAGAAAATTGAGAGAAAGTAAAAACCCTAAGAACCCTAGAATTTGGGAATTTGCTCTGATACCATATCAAAGAGTTTGGGAAAATACTTCTCAATATCATTAGAAGAATCAGCTATCCAACTTATATACAAAACTGAGCAAAAAGAAAACTAACTCCACTGGGCACGTGTGAACAGTAAAATATCCAACCTTCTCACGTGTAGTAACTAACTCATTAACAATTAAATACAAAGCTACATGTAGTTTTAGTCAAGCTACTAGCCGTTTACTCTATTCTTCAATTCTGTAGATTCACTTGGTCTTGCTTCTGTCAAGGCATGATTCGTTCCTTGCTCCTTATGCTCTTTATCCTTTTTCTCCATATTCTGACATTTCCTCGATTTCTATTCTTTTTTAAAAAATCAAAATATAAATTCAAGCACATTTAACCAAAAGGTTTTTGTGTGGTTAATCCATTAATAAATTGCATGAAAACATCTTTGCTACTTTAATGATATTATGTATGATCTTATTTTGCAGATAGTTGGTATTATCCCCCACCAGCAGTAAGTTCTGAATCTCGAAACCAGTCAAATCAAAGGCACCAAAAGTCACGTCGTCTTATATTAAGGTTTTATATTATTTATTTATTTATTCTATATTTAAAACTTTAGATTATTAGTTTTATATTATTTATTTATTTATTAAAGTTTTATATTATTTATTTATTTACCATGGCTTTTGAGTGGAGTTGTGGTGTGTTTTTGTGTTAAAACCCATTTCCCCTTGCCTTGTGTGTGTTTGTTTTTCAAAAAAAAAAAAAAATTGTAGATTATAGATAAGGATTTCTATACATAATCGATGAGGATAATAATTAACTATTCCTATAATTAAGGATTCTAATAGAATGTAGATGATATCAACTAGAACTAGGATCACCGTCCACCCTTGATGTGGTAGTTACTCTATAGGTATAAATATTTGTAGTGTATGGAAGGCAAGGGCTAGGGTTCAAGTTTTCAGGAGGAAGTTTTATACATATATACACTTATATTATACTAAAATAGATTTTTTATCTTGTATATATTAAAAAAAAAAAAAACTAGAACTAGGGGAGATAACTCACATTATAAAGAGGGTAATCAAGTCAGGCATAACCCCTAAGAATCAATTTAATGGCTCTTAGAAAGTAAGAAGCGTCTTTAGTAAAGACAGCCATCTTTCCCACCATGTATATATAGATCTAAACCAAAATTACAGCCTAAGTTTTTTCTCACTCTTCCCCTAATATTATATTTCACAATTGAATTTTTTTTACATTCATATTTTCTTAACCTAGTTTCTTGTAATCCTCATTTTTTCTTGACCTATTTTCTCACAACATCATCTACTTCTAAGATCACCTCTGGAAAGTTTAAATTATTCTTAAACCATTTTTTTTTTCATAATTTTTAAGGGTTTTTAATTTATTTTCCGCATTTACTCTTTCTCTTTGTTTTCTATATTATTTTTTTTTCCTGATTTTTTTGGTTGTATTTATTCTTTGTTCATTGGTTATTTGGAAACGAAAATACGTGTTATGGTTTTACTGGAAGGAATATAATGAGGGTTTCTTTAGATTTAAAGTGGGATGATGGATGTGTCTTTATTAGAGAAGTTTGGTACATATTTAGCGTATAAACCATTCCTGGAAAACAAAATTATTCTTTGTGTAGATCTAGGTACGTACTTTATAACTTGCTAGTGGACTTGCTCTCTTAGTTGCTTTTGGCGCATATGAAGATTCACACACACACACACACACATATATATATATATATATATATATGTGTGTGTGTGTGTCTGATTGGACATGAGGATCAAATGATGGCTTGATGAAGAATTCTATTTTCAAACAAGGTCATGGATATTCTTAGCGTTTTGGTGGTCTCAATCCAAATCAACAAAAGATTACTCCAATTGAGAGGAGTGTATTTGCTCCGTCAGTCTCTATCAAGAGTAGATCACTAATAAAAGAAATAGAAAAAAATGCAAATTACACCCATCAAAAAAATAAGTTTCTTCTATAAAATTAATTATGTACATATTTTATAGTTTTTTTATTTGAGAATATTTTTTTTCATTTTTTTTATTAGTTAATTGCATACTTAAGGAAATTTTTTTAACAGAATTGGAAGAAAGGTATAAATTGAATAAATTTTGAATTGATTGAAAGTAAAGTTAGAGGACACAAACACAATTTACATTTTAGCAAAAAAAAAAAAAAAAAACATTTTAGCCAAAAAAATATTAACACTCTGACTGACTCACTGAATGCATTGGTTATTTTGTTGACCATCAAAGTTATTAGTATTGGTATTAACTAATACACTATATATATTTTGTTGATCCTCAAAGTTATTAGTATTGGTATTAACTAATACACTAAATACATTAGGCATCTGGAACAAATGGATTGCCCTTTTAACTTTGATGTACACCTTTATGCTGAATCAATTTTTTGTGCTTTTTTTAATCTTTTTTCTTTCTTTCATACTACAAGTTTTAATTGTTCAATTAAATCTAGAATAATAGTTAAATGCATTAATTAATAGATACATAGACCCTTCCGTAAAAAATAAAATATTTTAACCAAAAAATATTAAGTATAAACAAACAAAAAAGAACACCAAGAATTTACGTGATTCGGCTTTTGGCCTTCATCCATTGGTGGCAAGAACAAGAAATTTCACTAACAAATTTGGAGAATACAAAATGATGTAGAGGCATTCTCACAAAATCCAAACCCCAATACACCCAAAATTATTCTCTCTCAGAGACAAAGTTTACTATCTCAATAAAGTGTTTGGGGTTGAATACAAAATTTGAGGGTAAACCTAACAAGTAGAAGTTTTCTCTTCTCTGAAATTCCTGCACAGCCCTCATTAAAGTGGTCTCTCACTTTGACCTTTTGCCACACCTTTTTGTAGCACCCAAATTGTTAGACTGGCCACACAAACAAAATAAGAGAGAGAAATACACACACACACACATATATATATATATATATATATTTGACCATGAGGAAATATAAATCATTTATACTTTCTTTTTTTTCCACCAATTATGATATGTCACGTGTTTTTTTTTTCCATTTTAAAATTTAATTATTTTATAAGCAAAGTAAAAAGGAATACATGGGTAGAATTAGTTTTCGATCAAGAAGAAACCAAAGTCAACAAAGGATAATATGTTGTTATGCATGCAAAATATATGTATTTAAAGCACAAATGAAACAAAAGTGACACATCTCCATTGTAGCTTGAATTTAATCAAACCACATAAACGAAAAATCCTCCTACACCTCCATCAAAGTCTCTATGGATTATCTCAAATCGCAACTCAAATCAGTTCAAAATATCAATATAAGGAAAAATCTAATAATCTTCACCAAAACTAAAATTGCACCAAGCAATCTTCCAAACAAGTCAAAGAAAGAATTTCTCCTTAATCCGAAAATGAAGAATTACAAACTGCACCAAGCTTTACAAAATTATCCACAATGAAGAGATTTTGTAGACATTTAATCAAAATCCTCCCTACCTTGTAGAGACTTCTCTCAAACCACGATTACTTAAGGTGCCAAATCAAAATGGAGCCCAACCAGAAGACCAAAGTGCAAATCATCTCAAGCTACTTCCAAATATGCCAATAGGCGCCAAATGCATCCAAAAATGGTGTCAAAACCAATTAGAGCCCAACCAAATGAACAAAAGGCATAAAATCACAAGCAAACTCCAAATAAAAACCTTTTTGAACATATTGATTTTGGACTTATAGTTTATTCAGTATCCACCTCTTTTTCCCAGGATTTCATCTATTTCAATCTAATCCTGTCTTCAACATTGTCTTTAAAATAGCTATGACCACCTGCCCCCTAAAAAAACCAATTCACCATGAATGCTTCTTGATGCAATAAGACAGAAACCATATGTCCAAAACCAATAAAACAAACAATCCTAATTAACGAATAGCTCCAAAAGGCCAATACATGAATACAACAACCAAACCTACAATAAATTTCTAGCTACAATCTCATGACTTGTATCAACGGAAGTAAGATCAGGCAACTAGCTGTTGGATTTGTTTAAAAATTTTAAACCCTTTTCTTAGAAGCCCAATTGTGTGTTTAGCTAGCCCAAGCCCATGATAAAGCAAGTCAGCCAGAACGTGGAGACTTAGCAGAAACAAATCCCCAATATCATCTATTCCCTTTCATAAACTTCTGATTTGGGCAGCTCCAGTGTCAAAGGGATGAAATCCCTCAAATCACTCATTTGTTGGTAGAATTTCCTAAGTCTACCATCCTTTTCATTCCTTATTCACTCTTGAAAAAATTCATTACTTTCAACATCCAAAAAAGTACTCGTTGCAATTGGGGAATCTTCTATGGAAAGTAAATCACAAATGGAGCCAGCCAATTGCGTAAGTGTGGTTAATTTTTTATTAGCTCTTCTATATAATATTGTCCCAAAAAAGATCAAATAACCCCTCTGATATTCCTACTCTTACTATTATATTGGAAATTTTTTCTTTGGGCATTTGAGAGGAGTTTGAAACTCTGTTTGTGAGTGCACACTAACAGAGTTGGTATCCTGAAGAGCGATTGCCTGAGCCATATGCACCCTTGTGGAGGCAAAATCGTTTCTTAAGAACAGCGGATTTAGTTCTGTGCCTCGGCAATAATTTCTTGTTAAATCTGAATTCTATGTGCTTTTACTCTTGTTGATTTTGTTAAGCTGATCTTAGCATATTCTTGTTTTAATATATTGACATATTACTGATATTGCTTTACAACTCTGTTAATCAATTTGAGCAATCTTCCAAATTATATTTCCAACAATCTTAAGAAACGATTTATGTTCTTATTGATTAACAAAATGTGTAATGTTCCTAATATTGTCTCGAAATCTGAGGCAGCACTTGTTTTGGAAATGAAGTCAATAACATGACTGATTGGGTAGTGTACACTAAGGCCACTAGACACATTTGCTCTAGCAAGGAGTTATTCATTAATTATGAGGAAGTAACAAATGAAGAGAATGTTTATTTGGGAGACTCTGGTACTGCAAGAGTTGCTGGAAAGGGAAAGGTACTCTTGAAATTAACTTCTGGTAAGTCTTTAGCCTTGCACCCTGTTTTTCATGTTCCTAACATGTGTAGAAATTTAGTTTCTGGGTTCTTACTCAATAAGGCAGGCCTAAAACTTGTTTTTGTATCTAATAAGATTGTCATTAGTCGAAATGGTGATGTTGTGGGCAAGGGTTTTTGTCATGAGGTCTTATTAGTGCTTGAAATTGATTATGAGAACATGACTATCTCTAGTAACTCTTCTACTTATATTGTTGAGTCTTTGGATCTTTGGCATGGTAGGCTAGGGCATGTGAATTTTGCAACCATCAAAAGAATGAAACAAGTGAGCCTAATCCCAAACTTAACTAATTCAAAGCATTCAAAATGTGAAAGATGTGTAGAAGCAAAACATTTCAAAAAACCTTTCAAAACTATTGAAAGGAGCTCTAAACTTTTACAACTCATTTATAGTGACTTAGGAGACTTCAAAAATTATATGAGCAGAGGAGGTAAAAAAATATTATATGACATTTATAGATGACTTCTCCAGATATACAAGAGTATATCTTTTAAGTAGTAAAGATGAAGCCGAAGACATGTTCATAAAATTTAAAACAGAAGCTGAAAATCAGAAAAATAAGAAAATTAAAAGGCTTAGGTCTGATAGAGGAGGAGAATATGGTTCAGCTTTGCTTAAAAAATTTTGTGAAGAAAATGGTATTATTCATGAAGTCACTACACCCCGTACACCTGAATAAAATGGAATAGCTGAGAGCAAAAATAGAACCCTAAAAGATATGATGAATGTCGTGCTCATTAGCTCTAGTCTTCCTTCCAACATGTGCGGGGAGGCTATCCTTTTTGCATGCCATGTATTAAACAGGGTCCCATATAAAAATATTAGAAAAACTCCATACGAACTATGGGAAGGACGTGCACCAAGCTTAGGGTACTTTAAGGTGTGGAGTTGTTTGGCAAAGGTTGGAATTCTTGAACCACATAAAGAAAAGATAGCTCCTAAAACCAAAGATAGTGTCTTTATAGGATATGCACAAAATAGTCCTGCCTATAGGTGCTTAGTTTTGGAGATTAACACCATAGTGGAGACTAGGGACGCTGATTTCTTTAAGCATATTTTTCCTATGAAGAGAAAGAGGCTTACTAATGAATCCTCATCAATCATGCCCCGAGTGAGACCAAGTTCAAACTTAGATGAAAGTCACTCAACACAAGAGTTAAAACATAGTCAGAGACCTAAAAACGAAACAAACTTTGGGCTTGACTTTATCACTACTTTTCTCACTGAAGATGACCCAAAAACTTATCAAGAGGCCGTGAAATCAGTAGATGCAACCTTTTGGAAGGATGCAATCCATAGTGAGTTAGAATCAATAATGGCTAACCATACATGGGAGTTAGTTGAACTTCCTAGAGGATGCAAGACCATCGGTTGCTAACGGGTTTTTAAAAAGAAATTAAAAGTAGGTGGGTCCATAAACAAATTCAAAGCTAGACTAGTGCAATAGGGTATACTCAAAAGGAAGGGATAGATTATTTTGACACTTATTCACCAGTGACAAGATTAACTACCATTAGAATTTTAATTGCTATGGCTTCGATACATAAATTGAGTGTTCACCAAATGGATGTCAAAACAGCATTTTTAAATGGTGATTTAGATGAAGAAATTTACATGGACCAACCTGAGGGTTTTGTGGTTTAAGGAAAAGAAAGTAAAGTGTGTAAACTTAGAAAATCATTATATGGTTTGAAACAAGCTCCCAAACAATGGCATGAAAAATTTGATAACACTTTAACTTCTAATGGATTTGTTGTGAACGAATCTGATAGATGTGTGTATAGTAAATTTTCTTGTGATAGTGGTGTTATCATATGCTTGTACGTGGATGACATGTTAATTTTGGGAACTAATATGAATGTTGTGAAAAATACTAAGACCTTTTATCTTCAAAATTTGATATGAAAAACCTTGGAGAGGCAGATGTAATTTTGGGAATAAAAATCATTAGAAATAGTGAAGGGATTATACTTTCACAATCACACTATGTTGAGAAAGTTCTTAAAAACTTCAATCACTTTGATTGTAACCCTATGAGAACTCCATATAATCCAAGCATACATTTGAAGAAAAATAGAGGGTCTCTAGTTGCACAATCTGAGCATGCTAAAATTATTGGTTGTGTGATGTTTCTAATGAATGAACACACCTTGACATTGCATATGCTGTTGGTAGTGTATGAAACACCAATGAACGTCCCCAAATACAAAATTGTAAGGTTGAAATTTATCAACCATTTTGTTGGCTTTATTCCGTGCCAATTTGATTGTAATTTAGCACTTACCCTGTATTTAGGTGGGAATCATGTAAGGTTAGTTTGTGAGAGAGTGTGAAGAAATGCTAAAGATTGTGCAGTGAAGCAGGGGCTTACGACTGGCAAGCTGCTAGAAGATGCACACGAGTGATGCGTGCGGAGAAGCTGAACCATCTACCAGCTGTTGCACTACACAACAAAATATCTAGCCTGGCCATTCAGTTAGCTTGCGGCTTGAACTCGCGACTCAGTTAAGTCGCGAGGTCAAGTCGCCAGCCAACTTTGTTTTGGAAAAACTAACTCTTCGCATTCCTTTCTCACTCCAGTATAAATACCCCTTATACCCATGAAATGTAGAGATCTTCCAGAGAGAATTTTGAGAGAGAAACCCTAGAGAAAAACAAGATTGACTCATCCACAATCTTCACATAGAGACTCTTCAAATTCCTCTACTCTCACCCTTTCTATTGTTAGATCCTAGAGAGGTACATTACCCAAGATCTTTTATCACGATACCCATATCTGTGAGAAGGCTTTTTGGTGGGAAGCAGTTAGGAAGGGACCAGTTGATATTGGTTGATGCTATGGGCTATAGCGGAATCCGGGAAGCTAAAGAAGAAATAGGTTCAGCGTAACCTCATTGGAGTAGGAGCTTGGAGGGTCTACTGCTGTCCATGTGTCCCAACTACATTCTTTAGTGGATTTTTGACCGCTTGGAGGGCGGCGGAAAGGTTTTACGCCGAGGGCTTTGGTTTCCTCTTCGATAATACATCGTTGTGTTGTCCTCTTGTTTGCATCTCTCCTCTCAATCTTTGCCATTTAATTTCTGCTGTGGATGTGAATTTATTTGGTTTAGATTGTTTATCAATTCTGTTATAAGCTTATGTTCATTTTCCGCACATAATTTGTTTGATTTTAAGCTTGAATTGGTAATTTGAAAATTGGGGGTCTAAACGTTCATAGTGTTTTATATGCTTTTTGAACTTTCAGTTGGTATCAGAACGGGTGCACTTGCTGTGGTTTAATCACCTTAGTGCGACCCTTTACCCCATATTGAGATGGACCGGTCTCAATCTTTAAATGCACCACTATATTTTGATGGTAGTAACTATGCTTTTTGGAAAGTCCGGATGAGGGCATTTTTGTGTTCTACTGATGAAAGTGTGTGGGATGCTATTGATATTGGATAGGTTAGGCCGGAGGCCAAAAAATCCACTTGGGATAAAGTAGCCCTTGCGGCATCTAACGCTAATAGTAAAGCTTTGAATGCAATTTTTTGTGATGTGTCTCCAGATGAATTTCACAGGATATCTCACGTCTTGGTTGCTAAGGAGGCATGGCAAATATTGGAGACCATGTACGAAGGTACCAAGAAAGTGAAGCACACTAAGTTGCAGATGCTGACCACTCGCTTTGAGGAGCTCAAAATGAGTAAGGACGAGTCCTTTGACTCTTTCTATAGCAAGCTGAATGAAGTAGTCATCGGCAAGTTCAACTTGGGTGAGCAAACGGAGGACTCAAAGATTGTGAGAAAAATCCTTCGATCATTGCCGGAGAGCTTCTGTAAAAAAGTTACTGCAATTGAAAAAAGCAAGGACTTCGATGAAATCAAAGTTCAAGAACTAATTGGCTCACTTCAAACTTATGAGCTATCTTTGCCATCACAAAGGAAGATCAAATCTCTTGCTCTTAAGACAATTAATAAGAAGGTGGAAGCTCACAACTCATCGGATGAAGATGAGGCTGATAAAGATGTGGCATATCTTGTGAAGAATTTGCGAAAGTTCTTGAAGTTCAAAAAGAATGGAAAATTTACTGAGAAAGGAAAATTCCCAAGTTCCAGAAAGGAGAAAAAGGACTTTAAGAGGAAAGATGGGAAGGAGTCTCAATCCTTTCAAGGAATCACATGTTTTGAGTGCAATGGACATGGACACATCAAGAAAGAGTGTCCCAATTATTTAAAAGGGAAAGGAAAAGTGTATGCCACGACTTTTAGTGATTCAAATTCTGCTAACTCAGATTCGAATGAAAGTTGTGATGGTGAAGCGAATTACTCTGCTTTTATGACCATTGATCATGTTGCATCGTCAGATGACTTGAGTGTGCTTGTAGAAGAGCTTGGTGAGCACTCTAAATTAGAGTCAATAGGGATAATAGAGGAATCTGATGACGAGGAAGATGAAGGTACAGTGGGATTGCAAGAGGCTTACAATTCTCTTCTCGAGAAGACCGGTGAATATGCAAAAGTGGCTAACGCAGCCATTAAAAAGATGAAGAGGGCAAAGGAAGATTATAGAAGTCCCCTAGTATGACATAAGGAGGCCAAGTGTGAGATAGAAAAGCTGAATGGAGAATTTTCAGAAGCTTTATGCAAAAGTGAGATTCCTTGAGCTTGAGGTCGTACAAGCAAATGCCAAAGTGGAAAGGGTTTCCACCAAGAAGCTTGATGATGTCATTTCCTCACAAAAACATTTCTCAGACAAATCCAGGTTGGGATATATTGGAGAAAGTAGTTCAGCCGTCAAAATCACAAAGGAAGTAAAGTTTGTGAAAGTCAAAGAGCCTGTAGTGGCTGCATCTTCTCCTGAGAAAGAAGAGAATGAAAAGAAGAAGAATGTGGTTGAGCAAAGGGTGCTGAATAAGCCCCATAACCATTCAGTGGTCAAACCTGAAGCTAGAGGGAAATCACTTTTAAGATCACGAAGTGGTTCGAGAAAAAACCATTTTTGTCATCATTGTGGACTTCAAGGGCACACCAGACCAAATTGTCACAAATTGAGAGCATTAAATAATGCAAGTGATCAAAGGTCAAGAGGATCAAGAAATGACAAGAGAACTTGGACTGTTGAGCAACAAAGAGGTCAAGATGGTGATTTCGGAATGATGGATGTGATGAAGATGATTGGTGCATTCACCACTTACTTGGAAAGCTTCACTAGAAGGTTTGAAAGTCCTAACACTCGTACCCAATCCTACAAGGATATCACCCCAAATGCACGTGATGTGTGGGTGAAAAAGGGCACTCATGCATAAGCATTACAACATGTCCATGCATTAATACTTCCTATGTTTTGTGACTATGCTTGGTTGTGTGTTTTGTGCTTGTTTTGAGTTGAAAAAATGCTTGTTTGTTTGTTTCTTCTTTAAAGGTTTTTACATTGTTGTTTTTGATTAATCTTTTCTTTCTTTTGTGTCAAAAATCCAAAAACACATAAAAAGTAGAAAATCCAAAAAGTTTGATCGAATTTGTTGAGTTTTGTCTTAAACATGTTTTGCCTTGTACCTTTGTACTGATGGCTTTGTGCATTCACGAGCGTGGCTTGTCTTTATTGCACTCATATTATTGTGGAAAAAATCTTGAAATCTATGTGATTGTTGTAAATTAATCTTCAAACTTGTCATGAATGATTAGTCAATGGTTTTGTTGATCTTGAGACATGCATAGACTTGTGTCTATATATCTTTCTACTCTTTATTATTATTTTTTTTTGTTTAAAGAGCTCAACAAATGTAAATCTCCAAATGAAAAGAGATAATGAGCTGCAAAAGCCTGTCGCACATATTAGTATTTGACTAGGAAAAAGGGAAAGCGACTCAAAATAAATTATATGATGCCTAAAGAGCCAAAGGCTTAATCATCAAATTGAAATATCAAAAATTTCAAGCATCGATCTCCAAAAGAGATGTTGTGATTCAAAAGATCAAAAGAAATGATGTTTTTGGAGCCAAATGAAATGCTTCGGTGTTATGATATCATGTTGATAATGCAACGTAAAATTAGTAGACTGAATGCTTCGGGCTTCAATAGTGAGAAGATCTAGAAAAACCTGAAGAGATGAACACACTATCAAAGGTGACCGGGGAGGACTGGCCAAAAACCCTCCGATGATAAAGTTAGTATATCTCTCAACTTTTAGAGTTCCAAGTTACTTGGGAAATGATTTTCTACCTCTCCTTGTTTGCCGGGGTTGTTTATATAGTGCGCACTACGAGCAGTTACTTGCTTAATAACTTCTCATACGTTTGAGGAAGCCGAAAGATTCAGAGTTAACCTCCGTAACTGCCATGGAAGTTATATTATTAGGCCATATATTCCATAACTGTCATTGGAGGTGTTTCCATGGTAACAAGTTTCGGTTTTATCCTTGCGTTCTAAAACAAGGATGTGGACCTCGTCTAGAGATTGCATATGGTAACCACATCTAGAGTTTATGTAGGTCGTCCAAGAGTTTCCGTGGATGGACAAATCTGCTATGGATGGGAGTTACCAGTTATCCCTAATTCCAGTTTTGGACGACCCCTACAGACGAGCTTGGAGTTGGATTATTAAGACACTATCAGTTGCCCCCCTGTCTGTGGGTCGTCTAAGAAAGTGTGACATGATGGTGTTCTCTGGACGTGTGCAGCTATGTCAACATTTAAACTGGTCACGTTTCATGATCTTACTATTGAGGGTTCGCGTCGACTCACTTTTCGAGGATTGTGCCATGTGTCAGCTTATGGTTGGTTGTGTCGTTTCAGGTACTAAAGTCTTCTGCCTATAAATAGTAGAATTCATGCGCTACCCCCCTTATTTCTGAAATTTTTCTTCCCAAACACTCCTCGTCCTAGCGCCTCTTCTAGAAGTTCCTTGCGTCTATAGTCTCCATTTAAATTTTGGTACTTTCCTCACTCTTGTCCTCAAGTTTTAAGTTTCCTTAAAAAATGGCTGAGATTGTCCTTTCTTCGTCTAGCAATAGTCTTGAGAAAGCCATAGACGAGTTTTACAAACCTAGTAGCTTTAGTGAGTCTAGTGATAGTAGTAGTAGTGGTAGCAACAGTAGTAGTGGGAGAAATACCACAGACGAGTATACGTCTAGTGTCCCTGGGGTTCCTCTAAAGGTTCTTCAGGAAGAGTTTAGGATGGGAATTAAGTCAGGGTCAAGGGCAGGCCCCAATGCTCCCTCGTCTACGGTCCAAGACGATGTGGAGATTGTTTATAGCTGCGCCATAGGGATTGCTTCCAAGACAGACAACAAAAGATTAGAGTCCCTCAAGGCTTGGTACTAAATCCCTAAGAGCTTAAGCCCTAGGTTACCTGTTCGTAGGGAATGGTGTTGCCAACCCCATTTTGGTGTTGGTATTTATGAGGCTTACCTCTTGGGGGGTTTGAGGTTGCCTCTTAATGCCTTTGCTAGGGAGTTGCTCACTAGGCTAGGCGTAGGTATTTGTCAATTTAACCCCAATGCATGAAGGCTAATTGTCTTCATGCAAGTTTTATGGAGGGAGGCTTTTGGAGGGTATCGCCCTCTTACTGTAGACGAGTTCCTCTATTGCTATAAACCCTCCGAAATTAATCAATCCCTTGGCTTCTATCAATTCACAGCTAAAGGGAAAGACTATAGATTGATAAAGTCCCGGGTCACCTCAGATAGGAACTGAAAGACGGAGTTCTTCTTCGTCTCTGGTTTCTGGGCTGGGAACCCAATTGAGGTTGACAGGGATCCATTTGGTCCCTATACAGGAGAGTTAGGGAACCTTCATCCTGAAGATATGGTTGAGGTTGTCTATCCTGATATATTTTATTTATTTATTTATTTATTTATTTTTATTTGATCATTCTCGTCTAACGCTCATTTTTTATTCTTTCTTTTGTAGGTGTTAGACGACCTCACTTGAGCAAGTTCTATATTGAACGAGTTCAAAAGGCTCGTCTATACACGGACAAGACGTTCCAGTTTTTGGTTAGCCTTAGACGCCTTGCTGCCTAGGGATTAGGCCCTGAGCCATCTGTTGAGGCTATTGCTCACGAGCTCACTGTGTGTAGACGTAAGTTTTCTTTTTATTTTATTATTTTTTTTTAGGGATGGCAACAATGAAAGAGAACAAAGGCAAGGAAGTGGTGGACGAGGGGGTTCAATCTCAGCCTCGTCCATCAGGTGACAAGAGAAAAAGTCTATCCAAAGGAGTTGACTTGGAAAATCTTCCAAGTCGACGTAGGGGGAAACAAGCTAAGCATGGGTCATCCAAGCCTGGGGTTGTTAAACCCAGCCTTCCAGTTCTTTCTACTCAGCAACCCCCCGTCCATATCCATGATGTTGATTCTAAGCCTCTTGACCCTCCATCCATGGATGTTCTGTCCCCTGCCCAGGTGCTTGTCTCATCCCAGCCCTCTCGACAAGTTCCTCAAAGCCTCATAGAGAATGAAGATTTCGCTTGGGAGAGGTTTGAGAAGGCTGTGACTGATAAAGACGTGGCGGCGTGCTATAACATGTCTTTGAAGGAGTTTAAGCAGTCTGATGTTCATGGCCTCTTCAAGGTACACTCCTTTTTATCTCGTCTTAGCAAAAATACAATCATGCACTTTGTCTAACAACAATTCTTATGTAGGCAATGTCTAAGTTCATCGCCGCGTCCAGGCAAGCAACGGAAATGGACAAGATGAGGATCCTACTAGAGAAGAGGGTACAGGAGGTTAAGGACGAGAGTAAAAGGTGGGCTGAGATGGCGGCCAAGGCCAAAGACAAGGCAAAGGAGCTACAGAACCATATTGAAGAATTGAAGACTGATGTCATTGAGAAAGGCACTCGTCTTAATCACCTCCAAAAGAGGAACGACGAGTTGAGTGCCCTTCTTGAGAAAGCTAAGGGAGACACAGTTGTAGAGTTTAAGGCGTCCAAACAGTATACTAATTTATTGGACACCAACTATGCAACTAGGTTTAAAGACTTCAGGATGGACGCCATGGAGAATTTCCCTGAGCTTGACTTCAGTTTTATTAAGCTCAACCTTGATGGTGCTGCTATAAGCTCCCTCCTCCAGATGAGCTCAGACGTTAATATTAAGGACGATGCCACCACCAAGCCAATCTAGGACGACCCTAGAAGTGATCCTCCTCAGTGAAGACAGTTTTTTATACTTAAGTTTTATCCTTTTTTTTTATTTGGTCCATTGTTTTGGACCATTTGATGTAACTGAAGTACACTTATTCGTCCATAGTTTTAGGATGACCTATTAAACAATTTGTCTTGTTCATTTCAATTTTGTATAAGGGTTTTTTGGATGTAGGTTGTCCCCCCCTCTTTAATTAATGATTGCATATTTGTTTTATCTTTTTTTTACTAAATTATTGTATTGACGAACTTATTTTGCATTTTAGAATAACCTTAATTTTGGTTCGTCCATGATTTGGGCCTATTCATGTTCAGCTCCCCTTTTTTCATTTTTTTTTTGAATCCTCTCAGCATAACTCGTCCATGAATAGTGTTATCTTTGTTGATTTCACCCCAGCTTTATTCCTCGTCTATTGATTGGATGATTTTTTGCCTGTGGATAAGTTGCTGATTTTTTTCCACTTGACGAAATTCAAATTTTTTACTCGTCCAAAAATTGGACTATTTTAGTTGACACCTAGTGGATTTTATGCGTGCATTCCCTCGTCCATGTCTGGGTTAACACGTTGTGGCTTCAACTCGTCTCTTGGTTTGGACGAACGAGCTTTATTTTTTATTTATCCTTCAAGGAAAGCTTATGGATGGTACATCCTTGCGTCCAAGGATTTTGTTCGTCTTTGGTCTATTTTATGTGGATTATTTCGAACTAAATCACAAGAATGGATTTCTATACAATCATGCCTATACTTAGAAATACATCATATATAGACTTGGAAATCCATGCTTTGTAAAACATTCGTCCACATGCATGGAACACGCTTAAGAGCTAGCGCCTTCAAGGAATTAAAAATGCTTAAACACAAATTCGTCCATAAGTAACACTTATACATCTAAAACACAGTAGTAATAAGCAAACTTAATTACTTCAGACTTTCGTCCATAGGTAACACATTTTTAAAACACAGTAGTAATAAGCAAACATAATTACTTCAGACGTCCATGATGTTCGTCCTACGGCAATGCCCATCCATGGTCGCTTTTTATTGATAGTATCTTCTCAAATGTTCAACATTCCAAGGGTGTTCTAGCTTCCGTCCATCAAGTGCTTCCAAATAGTAGGATCCTTGCCTTTTGCAGTTGATAACCCTATAAGGTCCTTCCCAATTTGGTCCCAGCTTCCCGTGGGCTAGGTTTTTGGTGGCCAAAGAAACCCATTTTAGGACGAGATCCCCAATGTTGAAGCGCCTGGGCTTTACCATGGCATCATACTGTTTGGCCATAAGGTTTTTATACCATGCTGTTCTTTGCTCCGCGTCCATCCTTACCTCGTCAATCAGATCGAGGTTAAGACAAAGTTGTTCCTTATTTTCTTCATCTTGATACTTCATCACTCTATGGCTGGCCATATGCACTTTTACAGGTATCACTACTTCACTTCCATAAGCTAGTTTGAAAGGAGTTTCCCCTATGGGGGTTCTTGCTGTTGTTCTGTAAGCCCAAAGAACGCTCGGTAGCTTGTCTGGCCATACCCCCTTTGCCCCCTCGAGCCGAGTCTTGATGATTTTTAGCAAGGATCGGTTAGCTATTTCTGCTTGGCCATTTGCTTGAGGATAGGAGGGGGAGGAGTAATGATTCTGAATTCTAAAGTGTTCGCAATAGTCCCTAAAAAGTGCATTGTCAAACTGTCGTCCATTGTCTGATACCAATACCCTGGGAACCTCAAATCGGCATACAATACTTTTCCAGACGAAGTTCTTAACATTTTGCTATGTGATCTTTGCCAATGGTTCTGCTTCTACCCACTTAGTGAAGTAGTCAATTCCTACCACTAAAAACTTCATCTGCCTAGTTCCGAGTGGAAAGGGACCCAAGATGTCTAACCCCTATTGTGCAAAGGGCCATGGGGCCATCATAGGAGTGAGGTACTTTGAGGGTTGTCTGGAGACATTGCTGAATCGTTGACATTGGTCACATACTTTGACATAAGCCTTTGAATCTGCTTGAATGCTTGGCCAGTAATAACCTGCGCGGATGACTTTATGCACTAGTGCTCTTACTCCCGAGTGGTTTCCATATGCTTCTTCGTGAATTTCTCTTAATACGGAATTTGCCTCGTTTGGAGCTAAGCATCTTAAATATGGTTGGGAGAATCCTCTTTTGTAGAGAACCTCGTCAATAAGGATGTACCTAGCTAACCTAATCCTTAGCTTTTTGGCCTTGTCTCTTCCTTCTGGGAGGCGTCCATCTTTTAAGTAAGCCATTATTGGGGTCATCCAATTATTTTCACCTTCTATCTGTTTTATCTCAAGAAGATCTATACTTGGCATATATTGGATTTTGTCAGACTTACCCATTTGTTCACTTGTTGAGGCTTCTTTTG
Source organism: Lithocarpus polystachyus (assembly GCA_033629205.1). NCBI lineage: Eukaryota > Viridiplantae > Streptophyta > Magnoliopsida > Fagales > Fagaceae > Lithocarpus > Lithocarpus polystachyus. The sequence goes on along the minus strand of CM066164.1, from coordinate 26,618,981 downwards.
CTAAAGCATTTGCCTTCACATTCTCCTCCCTTGGTATCTAAATAAAACTGATTTCTTTAAATTTTTTCACAAGACGTCTTACCTTATTAAGGTATTTCTTCATGTGTTCTTCCTTTGCCTCATATGTTCCATTTACTTGGCCTATAACCAACTGAGAATCTCCATGGATGAGTAGTGATTCTACTTCCAAAGACTTGGCCAATTCCAGCCCCTTCAAAAGGGCTTCATACTTTACTTCATTATTAGTCGGTGTATACTGCAGGCGGACTTTATACTTCAACTCATCTCCTTCCGGGGATTCCAAAATTACTTCTATCCCCCCATATGTAGTGTGGAGGATCCGTCCACATGGACGACCCATCTTCGAGGCTTGTTTGACTCATCTAACTCTTCCAAGCTTGGAGTGAACTCTGCAATAAAATCTGCCAATACTTGTGCTTTTATCGCTCTCCTTGGTTGGTATCTGACATCAAATTCATTGAGTTCTATAGCCCATTGTACTAGTCTCCTGCTGCCTCCAACTTGCTCATTGCCTTCTTTAATGGATGATCCGTCAAGACAATAATGATGTGTGCTTGGAAAAAATAATGCCTTAGTTTCCTTGAAGCTGTAATTAAAGCGAAAGCTAATTTTTCCATCATTGGATATCGTCCTTCTGCCCCTCTCAAAGCTCGGCTTATGTAATAGACTGGCTTATGTACCTTTTCTTCTTCCCTGATCAAGGCTAAGCTTACTACGTGCGGGGACACTGCCAAATACAAATATAAATCTTCACCAGGCATGGATGGGCTCAGCAGTGGAGCGGTGGTTAGGTAGGTCTTGAGATCTTGAAAAGCCTTCTGACACTCGTCCGTCCACTCAAATGCCTTTTTAAGAACCTTAAAGAATGGCAAACATTTATCAGTTGCTTTAGAAACAAACCTGTTGAGAGCGGCAACACGTCCAGTGAGAGATTGGACTTCTTTGATGTTCCCTTGTGGCTTTATATCCAGGATCACCTGAATTTTGTCGGGGTTCGCTTCAATCCCTCTATGTGAAACCATAAATCCAAGGAACTTTCCCGATGAAACTCCAAAAGCGCACTTATTGGGATTCAACTTCATATTATATTGCCTTAGTGTGTCAAAGGTTTCCTGGAGGTCGCCAACATATCGTCCATATAAACCTCCACATTCCATCCTATTTGTGGTCGGAACATGTGAGTTACCAACCTTTGATAAGTTGCCCCTGCATTCTTTAAACCAAAAGGCATCACCTTATAACAAAATAAACCCTGACTAGTGATGAAGGACGTTTTTTCTTAATCTGCCTCGTCCATCCTTATCTAGTTATACCCTAAGAAGGCATCCATGAAGCTTAGCAACTGGTGACACGCTGTTGAATCTACCAACTGGTTGATGCGTGGCAAAGGGTAACTGTCCTTGGGGCAAGCTCTATTCAAATCAGTAAAATCTAGATACATTCTCCATTTGCCATTTTCCTTCCTAACTATCACTACATTGGCTAACCAATCTGGGTAGTAGACTTCCCGAATAAATTGTGTTGTTGTTAACTTCTGGACTTCTTCCTTAATAGCCTTGTCACATTCCGGAGCAAAGACCCTTTTCTTCTGACAGACAGGCTTGTAAGACGGGTATACGTTCAACCGATGAGTAATAACATTTGGGGCAAGCTCTATTCAAATCAGTAAAATCTAGACACATTCTCCATTTGTCATTTTCCTTCCTAACTATCACTACATTGGCTAACCAATCTGGGTAGTAGACTTCCCGAATAAATTGTGTTGTTGTTAACTTCTGGACTTCTTCCTTAATAGCCTTGTCACATTCCGGAGCAAAGACCCTTTTCTTCTGACAGACAGGCTTGTAAGACGGGTATACGTTGAACCGATGAGTAATAACATTTGGGTCAATCCCAGGCATGTCTTCATGACTCCATGCAAAAACATCAATACTCTTCTTTAAGAAGTGGACGAGGTCTTGCTTTGTTTCTTCCCTCATGCTTGCCCTAATTCTAACAAACTTCTAAGGATCATTCTTGTTCAAAGGAATGTCTTCCAGTACTTCGGTGGGCTCTGCTACAACTCTTTCCTCAATACTCATCGTCTAAACTTTCTCGTCCATGGCCAGCATAGCTAGGTAACATTCTCTTGCTGCTAGCTTATCTCCTTGCACTTGCCCCACCCCATATTCTGTAGGAAACTTGACCGACAGGTGGTATGTAGATGTTACTACCTTCCAACTGTTTAGAGTTGGTCTTCCAATGACGGCATTGTACGATGACGAACAGTCCACTATGAGGAAATTTACTTCCTTAGTTATCTATTGTGGATATGCCCCTACCACCATAGGCAATGTAACTATTCCCACAGGTTGTACCTTTATTCCTCCGAACCCTACCAATGGTGAGTTCACTGGATGAATTATATCTCGTCCAAGCTTCATTTGCTGGAAAGCGGGGTATTACAAGATGTCCGCTAAATTGTCGTTGTCCACTAACACTCTCCTGGTTGTATAGCCTGTAATAAGCAAAGTAATGACGATCGTGTCGTCATGGGGGTGGTGAATGCTCTCAGCATCCTCGTCCATGAACGTAATAGCTTGTTCCTCAGTTTTCCTTGTCTTTGGAGACCGTCCTGAGAGCTGGACATTTTGCACCACTTTTAAATACATCTTTCTTGACTTGAAAGATTGTCTTGTCAAGGTTCCCCCTATGATAACTCTTATTTCCCCTAGTGGGTGTCATGGTACCTCTTCCAATTTTTTCTTCAGCCTTTCATCTTTGTGATCTTGTCCAAGGAAATTCCTCAGTTTTCCTTGCCTGATGAGATTTTTTATCTGCTGCTTCAGATCAAAGCACTCGTCCGTGTCATGCCCATGATCCCTATGGAAACGGCAGTACTTGTTCCTATTTCGCTTGTTGGGATCTCACTTCATTTTCTCCGACCACTTCAAAGAAGGATCTTCCTTGATTTGCATGAGAACTTGCTCTAGTGGTATGTTTAATGGCGTGTATTGTTGACTCCATGCTGAAGGGCCTGCCTTCTTGTTATCTCAGTCCTTCTTATCCTCCATTCGTCCCTTCTTTGGATGAGGACCCTGCTCAAAGTGACGCGTGAGGTTTGCTTCCATTTTCTCAGCTCTCTTCCACTTCTTAGCAATGATTGTATTCTCTGCATTCATAAAGTTCTGGGCTAAATGGACGAGTTCAGCCATAGTCTAAGGCTCTTGCTCATAAAGCTTGTGGATGAACAAGTCAGAGTTAACCCCATTATGGAAGGCCGTCAATAGTAGCTTGTCATCCATCTCATCCACCGTCAGGGCTTCCCTGTTGAAACGAGTGATGAAGGACCGCAAGCTTTAATTCTCTCCTTGTTCTATGGTTAACAGGCTGAATGAGGAACGTTTGTGCCTTGGCCCTCTGATGAAATTATTGACAAATAACTAATTCAATTCTTCAAAAGAACTTACAGAGTTTGGAGGTATTTTGCTGAACCACACTCGTGCCGGTCCTTTAAGTGCAGTAGGGAAAGCCCTACACGTAATCTAGTCCGAAACTCCCTGAAGATGCATTGTAGTCTAGAAGGTGGCAATGTGATCAAACGGATCGCGCATCCCATCATATGAGTCCAAGGAAGGCATTTTGAACTTAGGTGGTAGGGGATGACTGGTGATAGAAGCTGTAAAAGGGGAGTCTGTTCGAAGAACCAAATCCTCCACGGGATTTGCCCTTCTCATATTTTCCTTCATCTCGTCCATAGCCTTTCGCATCTGATCTATTTCCCTTTCCAAATGTGGCACCCTTCGTGAAGCGGTACCCCTTGACTGGCTTTCAGGCTCGACGTTCCCTCTCCTTTCTTGACTTTGAGCTTGTCCTTCCTCGTGCCTTTCGTGGCCCTGTCTCCGCAAATCAATTTCTCTAGTTAACTCTTAATTCTGACGAGTTAACTCTGCCATGGCGGCTGCCATGGACTGTATATGTTGGATGGACGGCAGTTGAGTGATGGGCGCTGATTGTCGATCACGGTTGGGATTGCTAGAGACATCCCTACTTTCTTGGTGGCCTGGGCTGGTAGCCCTTGACCTTGTCCGAACCATACAGCCTTTTGTCAAAGGAAGATGAATTGTAAAACACAAACTCCTTCCCACAGACGATGCCAACTAATGATGCAACGTAAAATCAGTAGACTGAATGCTTCGGGCTTCAATGGTGAGAAGATCTAGAAAAACCTGAAGAGATGAACACACTATCAAAGGTGATTGGGGAAGACCGGCCAAAAACCCTCCGATGATAAAGTTAGTATATCTCTCAACTTTTAGAGTTCCAAGTTACTTGGGAAATGATTTTCTACCTCTCCTTGTTTGCAATTGTAGTTTATATAGTGCGCACTGCGAGCAGTTACTTGCTTAATAACTTCTCCTATGTTTAAGGAAGTCGAAAGATTTGGAGTTAACCTCCGTAACTGCCATGGAAGTTATATTATTAGGCCATATATTCCATAACTATCATTGGAGGTGTTTCCGTTGTAACAGGTTTCGGTTTTATCCTTGCGTTCTAAAACAAGGATGTGGACCACGTCCGGAGATTGCATATGGTAACCACATCTGGAGTCTATGTAAGTCGTCCAAGAGTTTCCGTGGACGGACGAATCTGCCATGGACGAGAGTTACCAGTTATCCCTAATTCCAGTTTTGGATGACCCCTACGAACGAGCTTGGGGTTGGATTATTGAGACACTATCACATGTTATCAAGTTTTGTGGAAGGTCATATATGCATATTTCTATAATTGAGATGGGTCACATTATCTAGTGCTAATTGTGTATGCCTTGGTTGAATTAATCGTTGAAGCTTCACATTAGACTAAAGTCTATCTTGTTGTTGATATCCACACATATCACACATATCTATGTTCAATGAATGCCTTATTCATTTATGTGATTGTACTTGATTAAATGTGTTTCACATGCTCAGTTTTTGTTGATCAAGCACAAAAAGATTTTTGAGTTTTTTTAGTTGTTTTTCAAAAGTACTTTGTTTTTACAAAATTGTCAAATTTTTCAAAACCTATGTTGCTTTGTTTTGGCAACTTGGTCGCGAGTTAGTCCAGTCGCATGCCCCAGTCGCGAGCCCAATATAGTAGGTTTTCGCGTCTCACTTGCGATTCAATGCCCTAGTCACAAAAAAGACTTAGAAAATTTCTCAAAATTTGGGTTTTGAGGTTTCTCGCAACTTGATGTAGCGATTTGTTCACGAGTGGAGGTTCAGTCGCGAGAATCATACAGAAAATTTTGCGGCTCAACTCGTGACTCTTTTGCGGTTGGAACTTCCAATCGCGAAAAACACTTAGAAAATTTTTCAAAATTTTTATTTCAAGTGTTCTGGCAACTTGCACGCGACTTGTTTCAGTCTCGAAAAACACGTGTTTTGCGCATTCATGTCAATTTATAAAACTTTTCAGTTTTTCCCTCGAATATTTGTGACTGTTCATTGCCTTGCCCGTGTTCTCCTCTCTCAAACTCACTGTGTTCTTCACAAAAACATCATTTTTCTTCATCATTTCACCTCCAATCTTCAAGAAAAAGGTATGGGTTTTCTTATTTTCTACACATTATTCATGGGTACAGCCTTTATTTTTTGGATTTGTGTGTTAGTGTTTGGTTTTTATGCTATAAGGTGTTTCGGCCATGGTTTGAGTATTTTGTTGAGTTTAATTGATTGGGTTATGTTTATCTTTTCTATTTGATGCAATATTTTCTTGTTTATCATGATAGATTAATGTCTCCTCTTGAATATGTTGTTTGATCTGATTTGTGTTATGTATTTCGTACCCTTAAGATACGTCTTTTCGACCTATGCTTATATTTTTGGCGTTTTCTTAATTTCACTGTCTAAGAGTGCTTTTGGTTCATTGTTTTTCTCATTGCATATCTACATTTGTGTTTGAATGGGCACCCTAAGTTGTTCATGTGTGTTCCTGTGCACTTTGTCACTCTGTGTCATACTTAAGTGTTGGTGATGAAACTATACTTTGCTCCTCAAGTGTTGGGGCATCTTTTGTCACTTTAATTCTATTATGAGTATAACCTAAATGGTAAAAGTCTTTACTCCTTTCAGTGTCATTAATCTGTGACTAATTTATGAACTTTCATCTATTGTACTCTGTTTTTGTGGGTGTTGTTGTCATGGTCTTGTAGATGACTCCTATAAAGAAGAAATCTACTGCCAAAAAGGGTGACAGAAGGATGAAGATGGACAATACAAAGTTCAGATCTCCTCAACATTTTGAAAGATACACTCAGTATTACATGAAAGCACCTATTATCAAAGAGAGGTTTGGGGACTTGGTGGATCTGAAGGACACTTTCATACCAAGTTGTTTTGAGGGAAGAGGTTGGGAGAAGCTATTGAGTGACCTACCTAGGATATGTGAACCTCTAATCAGAGAATTTTATGCTAATTCTATATTGAGAGAGCATGAGATCAACTGTTGAATAAAGGGACAGGAATTCACCATAGATGTGGATGACATTGATGAAGTCTTGGGTTTTGACAGCATGGATGACCATGATTTCACACACTATAAGGATAGGATGCTGTCCTTAGAAACTATTCAGTCACATATTGGTGGAGTTCGAGAGGGACGATGTCTCAATACAAATGCCTTTCCAGTAGATATGACATGCCTCACTGTGATAATGATGTTCAACCTATATCCAGTGAAGAAGCTGACCACAATCAACAATGCCAGAGCCATCTTTCCCATGGAGCTCAAGCAGAAGACCTACATAGACATCAGTGCTCACATATTCTACACCATTGTTGATGAAACCATAACAACTTCCAAGGCCAAGTTGATTTTCCCAGTCTTCTTATGAGAATTTTTAGATTGAAAGGTGTGGAAATCCCTTAAGATATTAGCCTCATGACTACTCCCTCAGCCATTAACAAGCTAACCATCACAAGGATAAGAGTTCGTCTTCTAGGTGGTGAAGAGGAAGGTGATCAAGAAAAAGGTGAAGCCATGGAGATTGAGACAGAGATTGCAGGACAACCTTCAAGCTCAAGAAGATGTGGTAAAAGAAGCAAAGCATCATCTTCATCAGCTGTTCCTCAAGATGCATTCCAGATCATCCTTGAGAGGATTGATGGACTCAGAGATGTACAGAATGACCAATCTGACAGGATGGCTGCACTTCAAGACCAGATGAACATTCTTTCAGCAAAGCTTGATAGCTTCACCACACAGCACTGACCCTTTGGCCATTCCGATTAAAAAGGGGGAGATATGTTTTTGGGGGTAGCTCTTGAGGGGGAGCACACGTTGAAGGGGAGCATACATAAACTTTATCTCAGCAGTTTATTTTATGTATTTATATTCATGTGTTTTGGTATTACTGTGGGTTTGCTAAATACATTTGGTTTAATCTCTTGAATATGGTTCTTTGTGTTATTGTTCTAAGCTATTGGTACTCTGGTATAGATATATATTAGATGATATTCAATTTAATGGTTATTTTGTACTTTTGCTTATGTGGCGTTTGGTTACTTTGTACCTTTGTTTTTGTAGCCATTGTTTTGTACCCTTGCTTTGTAGCTTAAGTACTTGTTGCTAAATGTTATGCATTTTCTTTAAGTACATCACTCTTGTGCCCTTTATTGGATTTTATATCCTTAATGCAATTACCTTGTGTTGTTGCACTGGTTAAGTTGGACATGCAAATGATACTTTGCATTGACCTTATTAGCTTGCATGTCCAGATGTTCATTCCATGTGTGAATGAGCATTGTAATCACAATTTATAGTGATTGTTTGTTTTTGGTCAAGCCATGCTTTATTGTTCTAATACTTTTTGCTTGATCGCATTGTGCTTGCTTCATATGCATTGCAAGTTTTTCTGCATACAATGATCATATTATGTGGTTGTTTTTCAGGAGATACTTGTGCCTATGTTTCAATAGCTTCACAAATTCTAGAGTTAGGTGTGAATGAGTTTTGTTTAACTGTTCCCAACTCACGCGTTAAGTCTAGAGTTTGTTATAGGGTTTTGTCACAGAATAGCCAAAGGGGGAGATTGTAAGGTTAAAATTTATCAACTATTTTGTTGGCTTTATTCTGTGCCAATTTGCTTGTAATTTAGCACTTAGAAACCCTGTATTTAGGTGGGAATCATGTAAGGGTAGTTTGTGAGAGAGTGTGAAGAAATGTTCAAGATTGTGCAGTGAAGCAGGGACTCGCGATTGGATCTCGCAAGTAGCTCGCGACTGGCAAGCCGCCAGAAGATGCACACGAGTGAAGCATGTGGAGAAGCTGAATCGTTTGCCAGCTGTTGCACTACACAACAAAATATCCAGCCTTGCCATTCAGTTAGCTCGCGGCTTGAACTCGTGACTTAGTCAAATCGCAAGGTCAAGTCGCCAGCCAACTCTGTTTTGGAAAAACTGACTCTTCCTATTCCTTTCTCACCCCAGTATAAATACCTCTTATACCCACGAAATGTAGAAAGCTTCTAGAGAAAATTTTAAGAGAGAAACCCTAGAGAAAAACAAGATTGACTCATCCGCAATCTTCATATAAAGACTCTTCAAATTCCTCTACTCTCACCCTCTCCATTGTTAGATCCTTGAGAGGTACATTACCTAAGACATTTTCTCACCATACCCATATCTGTGAGAAGGCTTTTTAGTGCTTTGGGAAGTAGTTAGGAAGGGACCAATTGATATTGGTTGATGCTATGGGCTATAGCAGAATCCAGGAAGCTAAAGAAAAAATAAGTTCGGCGTAACCTCATTGGAGTAAGAGCTTGGAGGGCTTAGGTATACTGGGTAGATTAGGCTTGGAGGGTCTACTGCTGTCCATGTATTCCAACTACATTCTTTAGTGGATTTTTGACCGCTTGGACGGCGGCAGAGAGGTTTTACGCTGAGGACTTCGGTTTCCTCTTCGATAACACATCGTTGTGTTGTCCTCTTATTTGCATCTCTCTTCCTTTAATCTTTGCCATTTAATTTCAACTGTGGATGTGAATTTATTTGGTTTATGTTGTTTATCAATTCTATTATAAGCTTATGTTGATTTTCCGCACATAATTTGTTTGATTTTAAGCTTGAATTGGTAATTTAGAAATTGGGGGTCTAAACGTTCATAGTGTTTTACACGCTTTTTGAACTTTCAAAAATTACCAACACAAGCTTATACACAAAAAATATATGTGCGGAATGATGAATATAAGCTAAACCCAAATTGGTAAAACACTCTAAACTAGAATTAATCACAATCACAGCAGTAATTAAAAGGTAAAGAGTAAGGGAAGAGAGGTGCAAACACAAAGATAACACGGCGATGTGTTATCGAAGAGGAAACCGAAGTACTCGGTGAAAAACCTCTTCGCTGCCCTCCAAGCAGTCAATAATCCACTAGAGAATAAAGTTGGGATATATGAATAGCAGAAGACCCTCCAAGCTTAATCTACCTAGTGCTCCTAAGCCCTCCAAGCTTCTTACTCCAACAGGGTTACGCCGAACCTTGTCTTCTTTAGCTTATCGGATCCCGCAATAGCCCATTACATCAACCAAAATGAATTGGTCCCTTTTGAACTGCTTCTTAAGTACCAAAATACCTCCTCACTGATATGGGTATGGTGAGATAAGGATTTGGTTAAATGTACCTCTCAAGGATATGATAATGGAAAGGGTAAGAGTAGAGGAATTTTGAGAATTAAAGGATGAGACAATCTTGCTTTTCTCTAGGGTTTGTCTCTCAAAATTCTCTTTGGAGGCTCTCAACATTTCGTGGGTATAAGAGTATTTATAGTAGAGTGTATGAGGAATGCGAGGAGCAAGTTTTCAACAAATAGGGCATTCTGGCGACTCGGGCTTGCGGCTAGAACAAGTCGCGAGTTTGAGTCATGAGATAACTGCCTAGCCAAACTGGAAGTTTTGTCCTGTAATTCTCCAACTATCATAACCCTTTAGCTCCCCCTGCATGCTTCACGCGTGTACCATTCTGGCGACTTGCCAATCGCGAGATCCAGTCGCGAGACTCCTTTGAATTGCACACATCTTGAGTTTTCTTCACACTCTCTCACACACTACCCTTACATAGTTCCCACCTAAATACACGGTATCTAATTGCTAAATTACAAGAAAATTTGGCACAGAATAAAGCCAACACATGATTGAATAAATTCAACCTTACATACACATAATCCTACCCATGAACATTGGAATGCACTAACTCATCTCTTGAGATATTTGAAAGGTACTATGAATTTGGGCCTAACATATATAGGTCGTCCAACAATATTAGAAGGCTATTGTGATGCAAATTGGATATCTCGTAATGATGAGACCAACTCCACTAGAGGTTATGTTTTCACCCTAGGTGGAGGAGCCATATCTTGGAAGTCTTCTAAGCAAACTTGTAACGCTAGATCAATTATGGAGTCTGAGTTTGTTGCTTTAGAAAAGGTAGGTACTAAAGTTGAGTGGCTTAGAAATCTACTAGTAGATATAGCAAAATGGGATAAGTCATTACCATTAATATCATTGCATTGTGATTCCCGAGCCGCAATAGCGTGTGCAAAAAATAAACTTTATAATGGGAAGAAGAGGCATATACCCCTAAGGCATAATATAGTGTAGCAACTCATGAGTAATGGTGTAATTGCCATGGAATTCGTACGGTCAGAAAAGAATCTTGCGGATCCTTTGACCAAATGGCTAACTAGACAATTGGTCTATGATACATTGAGGGGGCTGAGACTTAAGCCTATTGAGTGAATCACCCATGATGACAACCCAACCTATGTCAACAAAAGGTTCAATGGGCATCATGGAGAGATTCAAGATAGCACTATCAATTGAGAATTAGATCTCACTGTCCCTCCCTATGGTGTAGATAATGCATACTACCAAACTAGTGAGGTTGAGTTTTATGACTATTAATGAATTCATAGCCTTTATAGGTGATGTGTGGCAGTACACTCTTGGTGAATTCAACTATGTGAGTGTGGAGGTGGGGCCGCCTCCTATGAGAGTAAGGCAAACTCTCTAGAGCACTCATGAAAATCCAGGTAAGGCGCATGGCTGAAATGTTCCAAATTGAGAACTCATCTAAATTCACAAGTAAATGTATTCATATTCTTGTGGTTTATGAAACTGGTTCAAGATCTTGTATCACCAAGATTTCGTGAACTCTAGACTATGAATGTCAAGTGTTAATTCAAGTCCACAAGACATCAACACTAATTCATCTTGTGACGGCATTTTTCATAAAATATAAATTTTTAAGCATGTGGGGGATTGTTGGATATGTTTAAATTGTTTAAACCCTTTTCTTAGAAGCCTAAGTGTGTGTTTAACTAGCCCAAGCCCATGATAAAGCAAATTAGCTTGCACGTGGAGACTTAGCAGAAACAAATCCCCAATATTATCTATTCCCTTTCATAAACTTTTGATTTGGGCAGCTCCAGTGTTAAAGGGATGAAATCCCTCAAATCACTCCCTTTTTGGTAGAGTTTCCTAAGTCTATGATCCTTGTCTTTCCTTATTCACTCTTGCAAAAATTCATTACTTTCAACGTCCAGAAAAGTACTCGTTGCAATTAGGGAATCTTCTATGGAAAGTAAATTGCAAATGGAGCCAGCTAATTGCGTAAGTGTGGTTAATTTTTATTAGCTCTTCTATATAATACTGTCCCAAGAAAAAAACAAGTAACCACTCTGATATTTCCTACTCTTACTATTATATTGGAAATTTTCTCTTTGGGCATTTGAGACAAGTTCAAAACTCTATTTGTGAGTGCATACTAACAGACATGCCGTTGTATCCTGGAGAGTGACCGCCTGAGCCATATGCACCCTAGTGGAGGTGAAATTGTTTTTTAAGGACAACGGATTTAGTTCCGTGCCTCGGCAATAATTTCTTGTTAAATCTGAATTCTCTCTAGATTTACACCCACCAATTTTTGCAGAATATTATGAATCAAAAAAGTGAGTGTCCTAGCAATTACAAACAACATTAGCAGTGACAATGGGTCCTGTGATAACGTAGGATTTTAAGAGCGATTAAAGCATAACACGTGATGAGTGTATCTGGAACGGGAAGGAAAGAATGCAGTCTGTGTTGCTGAGATAATCTGATGGAGAGAATAGAGTTCAACCTGTTGGATCATAGCGGAAACGTGAGTCAATTGGATTTGGGCCCTTTAGGCGAGTCTTTAATTAAGCAGTCATGGAGTGGGCTTGATCCGTATATGATTGAGTCACACCCGGCCCATTAGTTTGCCCATGGTCCACAAATGAGGGATATAAGATTTGGTCCCCAAATGCTTCAAACAGGTCCCTTGCTTTTACATAAGTCGTCAAATGATGTTGAATATTTTGTTTTTGTTTTTTTTTTTTTAAATGTTACTGAGCTACAAAATCTTTGTCCATGACTAAGAAAAAATCTTTCCGATATTTTTTATTTGTTTTTTAAAGCAATATTTTTCATTTTAGGAATACGATATTTTGTTCAAAACAAGAATTTGAAAGCAATGCTAATGGAAACATAATATCTTCCACTTTCAAGTTTCAACCAAGGTATAAAAAAGACTACAAAATGAAGCAGTTCAGGAATGATTACGTAGTGCAACCTCTGCTGTAGTTCCATCAATGGAACCTCCTATGAAGGAAGCATAGCATCAGTTGAAAACGTTACTTGAATGATATATGCCAGAGTTCTTGGTGCCAAAAATGGGTTCTACCCCATAAAACTTCTCAAAGGCATAAAATGGTTTAAGTGGATTAGGATTTTTTTTAAAAAAAATTAATTTTTTATTATCCCTCTATTTTTCTAGCTTTATTATTTCATTAAGTTGCATGTACCAAAAATTTTCAGATGATTATATATTTGTGGAATTACTGATATATAGGAACATTTTTCTTTTATAATTTCCAAATCCTTTTATTATGAAAATTATCTATGATGCTCAATTAGGAAGTGCAAACTAATTGAGATATAAGACTTTTGGCACCAAATATGCACTAAAATGATAGTTCTTGTGCATATCCTTATGTACATTAAAACATTATAAAATTGTTATTTGTATAAATCATAACCAATGTCAAAAGTAATATCGTGTGGAGTTTATGGATGTTTTTTGGGAACCTTTTTCAATTTTTTACTTAGCATTTACAACATTAATACTTCTATGGCTATAAATTAAAAAAGAAAAAGACTTCAAGGTTATTATTATTATTATTGTTGTTATTATTGTTATTATTGTTATTATTATTATTATTATTTTAAATGCAAAACCATAATTCAAAGGTATAGCTATACCAGTTACCAAATTTAAAAAAAAAAGTATTAAATAAAAGGCAAAATTGTAGTATAAATTCTTTTCAAAACTTTATATACAAACTTGAGTTGTGGTAAGTCCTTTTTATTCAAATTATCACGGCCAAAAGTTATGAGACACTTAAAATTATCCATGATAACAAGGATCAAGAATCTTACATAGGACGTTAATCCAATCAAAGTGAACTCGCTCTAATACCACTTGTTTGTTTGTTTAGACCCCTACAAATCAAATTCATTTAATCTAATTAACCAAGTAGTGACTTAGGTTGATTTTTCAGATCTAGGTTAAACTCATGCAATCATATTACTATGTGCGAAAAAGTAAAGAAGACAATAATATGATGACCTTGGAAAACAAATGAAACTAATAGCTGCAAGATAAAAAATCTGGAGAGGATTTAACTTAGCTATCCTCAAGGTAAAAAAATTCACTATGATAGAATTGAAGTTCACAATAGATTTTCTCCCTAAAATTTAAAGCTACCTCATGTAGAACTTACTTCCACGACCATGTCCAGTTCTGAATCCATGAACTCTTCTATCTTGAATCTGGAGCACACAAGCATCCTCGTTTGTGACTTTGAGATCTCACTAAAAGATTTTAGATCACTATCAGTAGTTAATCTTTATGCAGCAACTTGTTTCCACCAGTTCTTGATTGTAGATCTCATTCCGGTAGATGCTTATTGAGTTAGAAGGTTACAGAAACCTCTCAGATCTCATAGGTGTAGGGAATTAACCCGAAATTCCCAACCTGTGAGAAACAAAAAATTAGATAAAACACATGCCAAAGAAGAAAATCACACGCACAAGACAATATTTACGTGGTTCGGCAATTTGCCTAGGTCCACAGAGTTGTAGGGATTTCACCATTATTAGGGAAAACAATACAGAGCGCGGTAGTACAGTTTCTCTCTCTAAAAAACTACAACAAGATGAAACCCTAATCACTAAGAACTGTTTCTATATCATGAGCGCTACGGCTTGGGCCTGTTGGCCCAAGCCTGCACTCCATGGACTAAGCCTCAAAAAATCTCCCATTAAAAACCACGCAACATTATTTCGGGTCGTCAATCAAATCAAACACAACTAGGCTCCACAAAGCCCAACAAATTTCCCACTTAGAGACTAGTTCAATCATCAACATCAACCGCTGTCTTCCAAAAAACAATCCCTCATCCCTGCAACTCATCCTTTTGTCCTCAAGCTAGAAGGCCAACTGAAGCTGCACACAGCTTCAGCTTTTCAAGAGTGACACCCTTACTTAACATGTTTGCCGGGTTCTTAGATCCACAAATCTTCTCAAGTATTACCGGCTTATCTTCAACAAGGTAACAGATGAAGTGGTATTTTGTCTGTATATGCTTCGACTTTGAATGAAAAGCCGAATTTTTAGCAAGAAAAATTGCACTCTGACTGCCACTGTTTAGAATGCCCATCTCCTGCTTCTTACCCAATTCATCTAAGAAACCATGTAGCCACATCATCTCCTTTTCAGCTTCAGTTGCTGCAACATACTCAGCTTCTGTAGTAGACAAAGTAACAATCTTTTGTAGATTTGAAACTCAAGATATAGTTGTACCACCCAGAGTAAATACAAACCCAGTAGTACTCTTTCTACTATCAATATCACCAGCAAAATCAGCATCTACACAACCCTGCAATTTCAAACTTGCACCTGTGAAGCAAAGACATGTATCTGATGAACCCTTCAGATATCTCAGAATCCACTTGACTGCCTCTCAATGCTGCTTTCCAGGCCTACTCATAATCTGCTCACAACTCCCATTGCATGTGCAATGTTTGGCCTTGTACACACCATAGCATACATCAAGTTGCCAATAGCTGAGGCATAGGGCAACTTGCTCATATGGTCCCTTTCTTCTTCTGTCTTCGATGATTGTTCCTTGTTTAGTTTGAAATGACTACTTAAGGGTATACTCACTAGTTTAACTTCATTCATGTTGAACTTGTTGAGAACTTTGTTCACATATTCTGACTGTGAAAGCTTCAATGTACCATTAGCCTTATCTCTAATGATTCTCATACCAAGGATTTGCTTTGCAGCTCCCAAATCCTTCATTGCAAACTATTTTGACAATTGCTTCTTTAGATCATTAATCTCTTCAATGCTAGACCCTGCAATGAGCATATCATCCACATATAACAATAAAATGATATAAGAATTGTCAAAGAACTTAACATAGCAACAGTGATTAGCTTCACATCTATTGAACCTAATTCTATGCACAAAATTATCAAATTTCTTGTACCATTGTCTAGGAGCTTGTTTTAAGCCATACAAACTCTTTCTCAATTTGCAGACTAGATTCTCTTATCCCTGAACAATGAACCCTTCTGGCTGAATCATGTAAATGTCTTCCTCCAAGTCACCATGAAGAAATGCCGTCTTCACATCTAACTGCTCAAGATGTAAGTTTTCTACAGCCACCATTCCCAGTACCAATCTAATTGTTGACATCTTCACAACTGGAGAAAATATCTCTGTGTAGTCAATGCCCTCCTTTTGCTGGAACCCTTTAACAACTGATCTGGCCTTGTAACGTTTGCTACCATCATGCTCATTCTTTATTCTGTATACCTAATTGTTGTGCAAAGCCTTCTTTCCTACTGGTAATTTAGTTAGTTCCCATGTCTGATTTCCCAACAAAGAATCCATCTCATCCTTCATGGCTAACTCCCAATACTCTGGCTCACCACCATCAGTCAACAGGAGATAATTTAGAATGGGTGAAGAACGCTGTGGAGGTCTAATGGTCCTGAAGATCTACGGACTTCAGCTACAGGTTTACTCTGATCTACCTGTGAATCTACATTCTCCTTATCTTTTTCACCCCTTTTCTGAACAGTACTTTCAGTCAATTCATCTAAGTTGACAAACTCAAATTTCTTTTGATCTATCTCTGTAACATCTGACACTACAGTTGACCTATCCTTGTACATAACCTATTCATTAAATATCACATTTTTACTTCTGATGATTTTCCTGTTTTGTTCATCCCAAAACCTATAGCCAAATTTCTCATCACCATAGCTAATGAAAAAACATATTTTAGACTTTGCATCAAGTTTAATACGAGCATCAGAATCAATATAAACATAAGAAATACAACAAAAAACTTTTAAATGTGAAAACTTTACCTCTTTACCGCTCCAAACCTCCTCGGGAAGTCTGAACTCCATGGGAACTGATGTCCCTCAATTTATCAGGTAAACTGCAATGCTAACAACATCAACCTAGAAAGTTTTTGGTAGTCCAACATGCAACCTCATACTCCTAGCATGCTCATTGAGAGTTTTGTTCATGCGCTCAGCCACACCATTCTACTGTGGTGTCCCAAGAATGGTCTTCTCCATCCTAATTCCTTGTGCAGCACAATACTCACTGAACCCTCCATCTATGTACTCTCCTCCATTATCTGACCTCAAACATTTTACTTTTAAACCTGTTTCTGTTTCAACCATGGCCTTCCAATTCTTAAAAGTTTCAAGTACATCAGATTTATTTTTTAGAAAATAAACTCATACCTTTCTACTTGAGTCGTCAATGAAAGTAATGTAGTACCTTGAACCTCCAAGGGATTCAACCGGAGAAGGCCCCCATAAATTAGTGTGTACTAACTCCAAATTTTCTGCCTTCGGTATCCTGCCAGTTTTCAAGAAGCTCACTTTTTTTGCTTTCCCAAGATACAACTTCACATCCTTTTGACAGCAACATCTTCATCCCTTTCTCACTCATGTGACCAAGTTTTCGGTGCCATAGGGTTGTATCAGTACCCGCTTCAGCAACTACAATTGTATCTCTTAGACATGAGGTCATATATAAAATACCAGTCTTCTTTCCATGAGCCAATACTCTGGCTCCCTTTGTAACTTTCCAAGTACCACCAACAAATAGTATTGCATGCCCTTCGTCATCAAGTTGTCCAACAGAAATCAGATTCCTTCTCAAGTTAGGAATATGTTGAACCTTCTCCAGTAACCAAACAGACCCATTGGGCAACAATATCTAGACATCTCCTATACCCACAACATCCAAGGCTGTACCATCAGCCAAATACACCTTAACAAAATCACCTGGAACATAATTCTATATGATTTCTCGGTGTAGAGTGGTATGAAACGAAGCTCCTGAGTCCAAAACCCAATCATCAAATGGACTGTCTACCGCAAGAAGTAATGCATTCGGTACCTCTTCTGTTATAGCATTAGTAGAATCATCTTCATTCTTCTTCTTAGGACTTTTACATTGCCTCCTAAAGTGACCTGTTTTCCAACAGTTCCAGCATTGTACTTGTTGGCCTGCTCTAGATTTACTTTTGTTCTGATTAGAATTTCTAGATTTTGATCTACCTCGATTTGAATTTCTGTCACTACCTCTGCCTCTTGTCTCAAGGTTTAAGGCAGAACTAGACCTTAAGGTTTCACCTACATCTCTTTTGTGAATCTCCTTAGCCAAAATTAAATTTCGTATGTCATTGTACTTCAGCTTTTCCTTTCTTGTAGAATTGCTTACTGCCATTCTTATTGCCTCCCAACTGTTTGGCAAAGAAGTCAAAACGATCAGTGCATGAATCTCATCATCAAAATCAATTTCTACAGACGACAATTGATTTGTGATAGTGTTAAATTCATTCAGATGTTGTGCTGCTGATGCGTTCTCTGCCATCTTCAAATTGAACAGTTTCTTCATTAAATGCACCTTGTTGTTGGCTGACGGCTTTTCATACATACCAGACAGAGCTTGCATCAGATCTGCTGTGGTTTTCTCCTTTATAACATTGTATGCAACAGACCTAGACAGAGTTAACCTGATAACTCCCAGTACCTGTCTATCAAGAAGAGCCCATTCCTTAGCTTCATAGTCTCAGGTTTTTCCCCTAAAAGCGGCAGATGCAACTTCTTCCTATAAAGATAATCCCCGATTTGCATCCTCCAAAATCTAAAGTTTATGCCATTGAACTTTTCTATTCTAGACGCCTTTACTGCTTCCTCTGCCATTGCTCCCACTCAAACCTAAACCTGGCTCTAATACCAGTTGTAGGGAATTAACCTGAAATTCACAATCTGTGAGAATTAAAAAATTAGAGAAAACACATGCCAAAGAAGACAATCACACGCACAAGACAATATTTACGTGGTTCGGCAATTTGCCTACGTCCACGGAGTTGCAAGAATTTCACTATTATTAGGGAAAAAAATACAGAGTGCGGTAATACAGTTTCTGTCTCTCAAAAACTACAACAAGACGAAACTCTAATCACCAAAAACGGTTTCTATATCATGAGCGCTACGGCTTGGGCCTGTTGGCCTAAGCCTCCGCTCCATGGACTAAGCCTCAGAAAATCTTCTATTAAAAACCACACAACATTATTTCGGGTTGTCAATCAGATCAAACACAACTAGGCTCTACAAAGCCCAACGACAAGAGTAACTCACAAGACTTCCAAGAGCTTCTAAAACGTAGTTAGGGTTTTCCTTTTATTCCTTGAAGTGTTAAACTGAAACCCTACACGTTTTCGTGAGCTTTGGGCATGATTTAAAATCTGCAGAAAACGACTTTTGATCGGTTGAACCTTTCTTTTGATCAGTCAAGCTTCATAGAATCTGAACTTTTCTTTCTGCAATTTAACTGTTGAATCTTGACTTGAACAATCTTGAGCAATGTCTGACACTTAAATTAGACATTTTTTTGATTTCAGTTTGCCAACATACACAAGTTCAGAATCTAAACATTTATCCTAAATATTTAGAACCTAACAGAAGCAATCTCTCTCAATACAAAGCACAGGGCTGAATACAAAGCTCGAGACTGCACCTAAAATAAGAAGTTTTCGCTTCTCTAAAATTGCTGCACAGCCTCCTTCACACAGCCCTCTTCAAAAAGATCTCTCCCACTCGCATTTTGCCACTCCATTCTTTTACAATTTCTGCTACACCCAAATTGTTAGACTAGCCGTATAAACCAAATAAGAGCATCAAGAGAGAGAGAGAGAGAGAGAGATATAAATATATATTTAATCAAGAGGAAACCAAAGTGAACAAAGACGGATGGGCTGCTGTACACACAATGATATGCATTTAATATAGGCTTGAAACTAAAGCCCCGCATGAATGGTAAAGCCAAAATTTGACAAAACTCCAACTTAACTTGAATCAATCAAACCTGAAAAGCAAAAAGTCCTGTGTCACCTTCATCACAGCCCCTATGGGTTATCTCAAATTGCAAACCCCAAATATTCAAAATATGAATATAACACAAAATCTAATAAATCTTCACCATAACTCAAATTCCGCCATGCAATCTTCTAGACAAGTTAAGTAACAAATTTCTTCTTGATCAAAAAAAAAAAAAAAAAGAATTACAAATTTTGCCAAACTCTACAACCATTCTCCACAATGGAGAAATTTTTTGATCACCAAATTTAATCAAACTCTTGTACACCTTGTAATGACTTCTCTCAAGCCACAAATGTTTCAAATGCCAAATCAAAACTGAGCCCAACCAAAAGAACCACGTTCAAGTTATTTCCAAATATGCCAATAGGCTCCAAAAGCATTCAAAGATGGTCGTAAAACCAAATTAGAGGACAAACAAATGAACTAAATGCACATAATCCCAAAGTAACTCCAAATATGCCCATACAAGCAAAATGCATCCTATTACGCTCAAACGCAATAGTTTTAGCTTCTTATTCTCCTTTTGTAATTATTAATTTTGGAATTATGGTTTATTTAGTATCCACCTCTTTTCCCAGGACTTCATCCTTAAATCTAATCCAAGGTCAAAAACAAACAAACAATTCACCATGAATGCTTCTTGAGGCCAAAAGTAATAAAAAAAATATCCAATTGAAGAAAAACTACACAAGGTCAAAAACACGAACCAAACCTCGAATAAATTTCTAGCTACAATCTCACGGCAGGAATTGACAGAAGTAAAAGATTTACATTTAAAGATGGGATTTAATTTTTTTTTTTTTTTACTTTAAAAATCGTTTTGTAGGTAAAAAAAAAAAAATGTTGCTAGTTGTCGGGAAGTTACGTGAGAGTTCTACACATAAAATTCTATCATCCAAATTCTAAGACTTTTTGGACAAAAGAAAATTTTTGACAATTTCATACCACCCAATCATAAAAAAAAGCTTGTCCAAGTCTAGCCATGTGTTTCATACAAATTTTTGTTTGTAAAAATAGCAAATCATTTTTCATGAACTTGGATACAAATTTCATGCTCCTAGTGTTTTTGTATTCCAATCTTCTCAGGCTTCCTTCACCTGCACCCCAAACATCTATTGTAAAACTTGTTACAATTCTTGAGCTTAAAATATATATAGAAAAAACTACCTGGGCCGTAAAAGGATCTCAATGCTTCTCATGCCTCCACAAGTGAACCTCTTCCCTCCATTACTGTCTATTTAAATTGAGGCTCCCCATTGTAGTTCAGTTTTGCATTCCTTGGCCTTATCTTTTGAGTTTCTTTCATTTCATTCTCATTGGAAGAAAGTTTCAATTCATAATTGTCTGAATGTATGGAATCCCATTTTACATTGCCATAGGCCTAAACGAATTACTTTTGGCATGTTTGAACAAGGAGAGGGGTAGTCCTGTTTTTATTCCTGTCCTGTCAATGAGTTGTGTGGTCAGAAACAATGAAGCAAGTGTGAAGATACCTACGACATTGTCAGAGAGAGACACTTGAGATTCTCTAGAACTTGATACAATATCTCAAATAGCAATCTCAAATAAACATAATCAATAAGAACTGTAATAAAATAGGACCCCAAAGAACATACCATGATAAGTTTGAAGCCAGTGTTCTGATTGACCTAGACCAAATATGTTTCCCTCACCTTGAGACCTTTAGGACCACAAAAAAGAGAGAGCTCAGCTTTCATTTGGGTTGATGAGCTTTGGTCAAGAGGCATGGAGGCTCCGAGAGTTAGATGGAGGCTTGGATGGGTCGAAGATGAACAATGAAGCTGCCGAAGATGAATAGTCATGCGAATTGTGGTTTTTGAAGTATTGGCCTTATAAGTATTTAAAACTTTACATGAGGATGGAATGTATATAAGCAAAATACCATACAAGAGATATGTAAAGACTTACGAAGCTTCATTCAAATTCCCGAGATCAATGAGCTCTCTTAATGTGATCATGCGCAAAGACTTTGTGAAAGGAGATTTCCGATTTAACAGCTTATAATAAACTTATTGCATGGTGGGACGAGATTGTGGACTGGTGTGTAAGCATGCTAATGCTATCTTTGCCGCTAAAGCCACCTTATCTGCAACTCTATTTGTAGGATCTGCAAGATGTTGATCAAATATATCTTCTAGCAGCACATCATGGGACGATAATGAAAATGATGATGATAGAAATGATGAGATCAAATCACCCGGATGCCTTCCAATAATTACTTCCAGTGCAACGCTGTAAACGTCACACTTTTCACTTACTTTCCATTGTATATGCACGCTCTGACAGTAAAATATCAGAGTTATATTCTACTTTCACCAAGTAATTCAACTTACCACACAATCCTTTGGTTGTGGTACATGTACTACTTCTTAAGTTTATACAAATTCGTAATATATGCTAACATGTATATTCATATAGGAACAACCATACAAGTTAAGCTGAAAGTACTAAACGTGCCCCATTTTCACGGTGAAAATCTAGTAGAGTTTTGCGTTTGGTGTGCTATGACCCACCAGCAGGGTTTCGTGCCTATGTATACGGCACGCATCAACATGTTGATGCGTGTCGCATACACAGGGAAACCGATGTCACTAGTTGACATGGATCAAGATAATCATATCGTGATGATCACGAACACAATATGGCATGAATATGCCCCTACGACAGTTGCCTTGAGTGCATACCCGCACACAAGAATAAGAGCACCCACAATTATGAGAAGGTCACTCTCCTAACCATTGGAGTTCAACATACAAAGCGCACAATCATCCATAAACACAAACACACACACACACATCATGCACAATGCAATCATACAAAACAGAAAAGTAAAGCAGACATTGCCAACGTTCCAAGTGTATGGCCCAGCAAGGTACAGAAAAAGCAAATAAGAGATTTTCTTACCCAAGAAACGCGGCCCAAGCAAGGTACAAGAAAGATAAAGGATACATGCCTACATCCATAGGTGTGGCCCAACAAGGTACATGAAACATAAATCAGGCATTGCCATACCCCATGAATGTTGCTTAAAGCTAGACACAAGGAGAAGAAAGCCTAATACATGGTCCTAAAGAAGAGGCTAAGAGAGAGAAAGAGATAAACTCTAAATTGTAAAGCATTTCGCACATCACGTGAGACATTATCTATCGCTACCTATTTAAGTTAGAGTCTGAATTTTGTAAGAACAGAGTGTAGAACCCATATTTTACACTATCCAATAAAAGATTGTCACATCAACATTTTACTTTAAATTCAATACATCCTACCATACTTAATAACATCTCAATACACTATAAAGGTTCCCCTTTATAGTTGAGTCTCACCTGCTTCCTTGGCCTTATCATTTAAGCTTCTCTTCCATGTCATTCCCATGGATGAAAATTTCCCTGCATATTGATTCATTACCAGCCGACTGAAACAGAAAATTCTTGCTTCTGTTTTAAGCAAGTGTGAAGATACCTATCGGCTGTTGCAATTGCAGATGGGGTCTCTTGAGAAGAAATAATGCTCTTGAATTTGATAACCTAATACAAATGTGTAGTGCCAACGAGGAAGACCTTCAGAAAAGTGGAAAGAGCAATTTCTAAAATCTTAGTTTTGTTTTGTTGACACACGAGGCAGATTTTGGAGAATAGTACAATCTAGTATGAATCTTTTCACAAAATTGGGGTGATTCCATGTTGACATACAAAGAACAACATAATAAGCAAAAAGTAAGCCTTCATTTTTTCCCCTTCTCACCCTCTAATTTCTCGACATCTCAAATAAACAAATCAATAAGAAGTATAAATAAAATAGAAGGAACACAAGAAACATACCAGGATAAGTTCGAAGAAATGTTCTGATATACCTTGACCAACTTGGTTTATTGCACCTTGAGAGCTTTAGGACCAGAAAAGTGAAGAAGTTGAAGAAAGAGAAAGAAATCAGCTTCGTTGGGCTTATATAGGTCTAGATTAACATTGAAATAGCCAAAGATGTTGGCGGCTGAGCATCATAGAGGAGAGTAGAGATTCAAAATTGACGCCAACTACTGTGCAGGAGATGAACTGTCATAAGAATTGGGGTTTTTAAAGTTTTTTCTTTTCTAAGTATTTAAAACTATACATAAGGGTCGAATGTACACAAACAACATATAGCATACATGAAAATATGTATAGTTGTACACACTTGTGAAGCTTAACTCAGATTGTCGAGAGATTGATGAGTTCCCTTAATGTGATCGTGCCCAAAGGCTTTGTGAGCGGGGATTTCCAATTTGATAGCTTCTGATAAACATGTTGCATTGTTGGACGAGATTGTGGACTGTTGTGCAAGCAAGCCAATGCTATCTTGGCCACTAAAACCACCTTCTCCGCAACTTGCCTTGTAGGTAGCACAAGCCGTTGATCCAACACATCTTCTAGGAGCACATCATGGGATGATGATGATAGAAATGATGAGATCAAATCACCCGGATGCCTTCCCATAATTACTTCCAATGTGACTACTCCAAAACTATAAACATCACACTTTTCACTTACTTCCATCATGTATGCGTTTTCTGAAAGTAAATTATTAGCGTTTTACTATGCTTTCACTTTGCAGAAGCAAGTTTGTAATAACATTTCTACTCGTATGGTAATTTCTTTTGGAATTAGGTGGACGAGGCAACTAAAGGTATTGAATTCTGCGAAATTTTTGAAAGGCAAATAAGAAATAGGTAATCCTATTCTATTGCATGGTAGTGGAAGCAAACTTTTTATTTAAATTTTTCACCAAATAATTAAATCAAGTTTGAAA
Organism: Lithocarpus polystachyus; assembly: GCA_033629205.1. Classification (NCBI taxonomy): domain Eukaryota; kingdom Viridiplantae; phylum Streptophyta; class Magnoliopsida; order Fagales; family Fagaceae; genus Lithocarpus; species Lithocarpus polystachyus. The sequence goes on along the minus strand of CM066164.1, from coordinate 26,594,631 downwards.
GAATTAAATAGTTGAAAAGTGAAGCTGTCTCTGTAAAACGTGATTCTTTAACAACTACGAATTAATTGGATGTATTCATGCACAATTAACTATGGCAAATTCCCATTAAAAAAAAATTTTCAAAAAGTTAAAATCTTAACAACTGAAATTAAAATGAACTTTTTTTATTATTATTATTATTATCATCATCATCATCATTATTATTATTATTATTATTATTATCCCAACAGAGTACTCTAATTATTAATCGAACCTACTAGCTTAAGCAGTAACAACCATACAAAACATTCCGTTGTTAAACAGATTTTAAAGGACAGCATTTTCCTACTTTGAAGGAATCTCCTCTAATTCATTATGTGACAATTTATAAGACTATTCACATGTATTATTTAAACAAGTCTTGTAACTGATATAAAAAGTCATGTGATTAAAAGGACATGAGGATGGTCTCTTTATTAGCCACATAGTGGGTCAAAGGAAGTTTCCTTAAAACTGATTTGGAGGTAAAATTTTGCCAATTATAAAAGGCAAACAATGCCACTGAAATAACATTAATAAGATTAGAGACACAACAAAAGTCACAACACGGATATAGATGATGTGATTGTTGCTAATAAAAGAGGAGTTAGTAAGTCCATGTAATACTTAAACAACATACCTGGAGCGGCGTACCCAATGGTGCCAGCAAATGAAGTCCAATAAGATGTGTCAGAACTCATAATCTTAGATGTGCCAAAGTCAGAGACATGAGCTTCAAATTCCAAATCTAGCAAAACATTCTTGCTTGATATGTCACGATGAATTATTGGATGTGAGCATTCATGATGCATATATGACAAAGCATTTGCCACACCTTTGACAACATTTACCCTCTTAGCCCAATCAAAGTCCAGTGCTAATTCATCATTGTTTAGTATCTTTTCTAGGCTCCCTCCTTCCAAGAACTCATAAACTAAAAGCAAGTGTCGTGGATGTGAGCAAAAACCATGAAGCCTCACAATGTTGCGATGTCGTATTTCAGTTAGACTTTGTATCTCATTGGTGAAAGCTTTTATAATGGCCACACTGTCTTCTGAGAGTGGATGAAGTTTCTTTACAGCAACAACTTGACCTGTTGGCAACTCAGCTTTATAAACAAATCCATACCCCCCAACACCAATACAATACTTGTAATCAAAATCCTCTGTTGCTTCAACAATGTTTTCATAAACCATTTTCCCATCATAACTCCACACTGAAAACATATTTTGATGCTCTTCTTCTTTTGGCTTATTTTTTGTCTTCGTCTTTCTAAAGCAAATGGCTAATGTAATTCCGACAATGATAAATATAAGAAAGACAATGCCCAAAAGGGCAAAAATTAGTGTCGTAACATTATTTCCCTTTTTTACATGAAGATTGTGGCTATATGCAGAAGGGCAAACCTTTAAACCAGTAGCATTGCCACACAAGCCCTTGTTATTTCTAAATGCTTCCACTGGAGCCTCATGAAATACTTTAATATTCGGAATAGGACCCCTCAATTGATTGTAGGACAAATCAATGGATGTCAAGCCTAACAACTGATTAAAAGTGGACGGAATATTCCCAGAGAGTGCATTGTGGGAAAGATTCAAGATTTCTAACATTTTCAAATCTCCAAGTTGTTGTGGTATCTCTCCTGTTAGAAAATTTTTGCTAAGGTCAAGATTTTGGAGATACTGTAAATTGCCAATCTGAAGTGGGATATATTTGCTTAAGTGATTGTTGCTCAAATTCAAGACAAAAAGGTTTTTACAATTCCCTAGGTTGGGAATAAGGCCACTTAGACTATTTTTGGCAAGATTAAGACGATCTAGATTCGATAGCATCCCTAAATTATAAGGGATATGACCAGAAAATTTGTTATTATCTAGATAAAGGTCTAACAAAAATGTCAGCTTACCTAATTCCTTTGGGATTTTCCCGTGTATCTTATTGGAGGAGAGGTTTAGTACATGTAATTGAATTGCATCTCCAAGCTTAGGAGGTAATCTACCTGAAATATCATTGTTAGAGATTTTAAGGCTTGTCAAGTTTTGACATCGCCCCCAATTAGTTGAAAGCTGACCATAAAGTTTATTATAACTCAAATCCATATATATTAAGCGTGGGTATACCCCAAAACTTTCTCCTATATTTCCAATAAGTTGATTTCCATCAAGTCGAACTCTGATAAGGCTACTGCAGTTGCTCAAGGATTTTGGTATTGAACCAATAAAATGATTATTGATTGCAAGGAACTTCTCAAGCAATCCACCATGGCACACATTGTCTGGTAAGTGACCAATGAATTGATTATTAGATATTTCGAACACCTTCAACTGAGTAAAATTGTTCTGTTCAAATGAAATGAGATTGCTTAACTTATTAGTGAACAATCTAAAGCAAGCGAGTTTAGTTAAGTTTCCTACAGAAGCAACAATTATACCTATAAAATTGTAAAATAATAACTTAAGATTACTCAGAGAACTTACCATTCCAAATTCTTGAGGGAAGGAGCCAGAAAGTTTGTTGGAACCCAAAAATAGACTACTTAATTTGCTTAAGTTTCCAAATGAAGCTGGGACAACACCTATAAGATTGTTAAATGATAACTCAAGGTCAGTCAGAGAACTTAATATTCCTAATTCTTAAGGGATGGAACCAGAAAGTTGGTTCTCATAAAGATATAGAATAGTTAGGTTGCTTAAGTTTCCAAGAGAAAAAGGGATGGTACCTGTGAGATTGTTTGTTGATAACCCAAGGCCAGTCAGAAAATTTAGCATTCCTAATTCTTGAGGGATGGGACCAGAAAGTTGGTTCTCATCAAGATATAGAATAGTTAGGTTGCTTAAGTTTCCAAGAGAAGCAGGGATGGTACCATAGAGATGGTTCTTTTGAAGATATAGCTTGTTTAGGTTGCTTAAGTTTCCAAGAGAGGTAGGAATGACACTCATGAGATTGTTTGCTGATAAACCAAGCTCACTTAGAGAACTTAGCATTCCTAATTCTTGAGGGATAGAACCAGAAAGTTGGTTCTTCTGAAGATATAGAAATGTTAGGTTGCTTAAGTTGCCAAGAGAAATAGGGATGGCACCTGTGAGATTGTTTATTGATAACCCAAGCTTAGTCAGAGAACTTAGCATTCCTAATTCTTCAGGGATGGAACCAGAAAGTTGGTTCACATAAAGATATAGAGTGTTTAGGTTGCTTAAGTTTTCAAGAGAAACAGGGATGGTACCTGTAAAATTGTTTTCTGATAAGTCAAGGTTAGTCAGAGAACTTAGCTTTCCTAATTCTTGAGGGATGGAACCAGAAAGTTGGTTCTCATCAAGATATAGAATAGTTAGGTTGCTTAAGTTTCCAAAAGAAGCAGGGATGGTACCAAAGAGATGGTTCTTTTGAAGATATAGCTTGTTTAGTTTGGTTAAGTTTCCAAGAGAGGTAGGAATGACACTCATGAGATTGTTTGCTGATAAATCAAGCTCACTCAGAAAACTTAGCATTCCTAATTCTTGAGGGATAGAACCAGAAAGTTGGTTCTTCTGAAGATATAGAATAGTTAGGTTGCTTAAGTTTCCAAGAGAAGTAGGGATGGTACCTGTGAGACTGTTTATTTCTAGTTCAAGGTTAGTAAGAGAACTTAACATTCCTAATTCATGAGGGATGGAACCAGAAAGTCGGTTCTTACCAAGATATAGAGTGGTTAGGTTTCTTAAGTTTCCAAGAGAGGCAGGGATAGTACCTATGAGACCGTTGAATGATAACCTAAGGTCATTAAGAGAACTTAACATTCCTAATTCTTGAGGGATGGAACCAGAAAGTTGGTTCACATGAAGATATAGAGTTGTTAGGTTTCTTAAGTTTCCAAGAGAAGCAGGGATGGTACCTGTGAGACTGTTGAATGATAACCTAAGGTCTTTAAGAGAACTTAACATTCCTAATTTTTGAGGGATGGAACCAGAAAGTTGGTTCTCATAAATATATAGAATAGTTAGGTTACTTAAGTTTCCAAAAGAAGCAGGGATGGAACCTGTGAGATTGTTTGTTGATAGCTCAAGGTTAGTAAGAGAACTTAACATTCCTAATTCATGAGGGATGAAACCAGAAAGTTGGTTCTTAACAAGATAAAGAGTTGTTAGGTTTCTTAAGTTTCCAAGAGAAGCAGGGATAGTACCTGTGAGACCGTTGAATGATAACCTAAGGTCTTTAAGAGAACTTAACATTCCTAATTCTTGAGGGATGGAACCAGAAAGTTGGTTCTCATAAAGATATAGAATAGTTAGGTTGCTTAAGTTTCCAAGAAAAGCAGGGATGGAACCTGTGAGATTGTTTGTTGATAGCTCAAGGTCAATAAGAGAATTTAACATTCCTAATTCATGAGGGATGGAACCAGAAAGTTGGTTCTTAACAAGATAAAGAGTGGTTAGGTTTCTTATATTTCCAAGAGAAGCAGGGATTGTACCTGTGAGATTGTTAAATGACAACCTAAGGTCATTAAGAGAACTTAATGTTCCTAATTCTTGAGGGATGGAACCAGAAAGTTGGTTTGCATGAAGATATAGAGTGGTTAGGTTGCTTATGTTTCCAAGAGAAGCAGGGATGGTACCTGTGAGACTATTTGTTGATAACTCAAGGTCAGTCAAAGAACTTAGCATTCCAAATTCTTGAGGGATGGAACCAGAAAGTTGGTTCTCATGTAGATATAGAGTGGTTAGGTTGCTTAAGTTTCCAAGAGAAGCGGGTATGACACCTGTGAGATTATTTGACGATAAATGAAGTTCTCTCAAAGAAGTTAATCCTCCTATTTCAGAAGGAATTATTCCAGTGAATTGATTATAAGAAAGGTTTAGAACCGAGAGTTTGGACAGGTGAACAATATTTGAGGGGATGGTTCCAAATAGTGAGTTGTAAGAAAGGTCAACACTGAGTAGATTGGGGAAGGATTGAAAGCTTAAATCGTGTAGTGTACCTTTCAAACTGTGACTTGAAAGGTTTAGATGAGTGACGCTTCCAAACTTGTCGTCGCAATTTATTCCGACCCAATTGCAAGGATTGCTTCCAGCCCAAGAGGACAAGAAAGACTGGCTTTTACTGTGAAGGTTGGTTTTCCATTTTAGAAGAGCCTTTGCTTCCTTTCTTTCTTCTGCTACCTTAACCTTATTGTTAGTGTAAATGAAAGGAGAAGTTACAGAGGAAACAGAAGCAGTGGATGAACAAACGAAATCAAGGATAATGACAAGGAGGAAGAAGACTAGAGATGAAATGAATTGGTTGAAGAGAGGTTTGTTTGAAAGGGATGTCATTATGTCGGTGGATGAAGGATGAACTTTTACACTATGGTTGGAGTAGTGGATGAATGATTTCAAATGGATTGAGAGGTATTTATAGAAGGGATTGGAATATTTGGTTGGCTAAATTTTTGGTTAAATATATTTATAGGAATCTTCTTACCTGTACCGTTATTATCTAGGTGTGCTTTATTGCTTTTATCATATGACCATTAAGTCAACTAAAATGATCACGTGACAATTAAATCGTTCTGTGATCTAAAAATATTCACAGATATATATTAACTCAAAAACCTCATTTGCCAAATGAAGCTGGCAAAACCCAAGTTATTGCTTACTTTTCCATACAAACCGTACTAATAAATTGAAGTGGGTACAAACAATATATTAACTATTTCTTACTTTTCCATGTAGACCATACTAAGGAAATTAATAGCAAATTTTTTGGAACATGTCTACAGGAATGGGGCAGTCACTAGGAACGGATTAATGTAGTTTTGAGGCTTAAAGTGACAACTTTAAGTGCGATTTTTGCTTATAATAATATTTATTTAATAATTTTTTTAAAGTTATAATGTTGGATTTTAGGCTGCGTTTGGTTTGGCTTCAAATGGTTTCTGGAAATACTTTTACATTCACATGTGTGTTTGGTAGGGACTGAAATTTTAGTCAAACGAAATTGCAATTCCACGTGGACTGTAAAATGTGGCCTTTCTCCTGTAAAACCAATTCAGCTTCTATTTTACCTTCAAACCAATTACACCCCAGGAAAATAGAAGAGAGACCAAAACAGCAAAGAGAGAGGGAGAAAGAGCAAGAAGAGATCGGACCACGAACCACGAACCGGCGAGATCGCGCCGCCTGAAAATAGATCGGACCACGAACCAAACCGATCTCTCCGTCGCACCCACGAACCGATCCGATCTCTCCGTCGCACCCACAAACCGATCTCGTCGTCACACCCACCCCACGAACCGATCTCTCACCGATCTCCCTCTACCACGAACCGATCTCTCTCTCTCTCTGTCCCTCTCTCCCGATTGGTCTTGTTTCTTTGATTTTTTTTTTTTTTTTGTGATTTTTGTTTCTTTTGATTTTTAAGTGTATATTTTAAATTTTTCTATTATAAAATATGTTTGGGAACTGAGAAAATGAATGAGAAAATGTGTAAAATTGGTAGGAAAATAGCATTTTCAAAATATTACCAAACACCGTAAATCATTTTTTGAACTATTTTCTATTGCAAAACCAAACACCCAGGTTTCATTTTACTTACGGGAATTCACTTTTCCCTGCATTCATTTTACACTCGGAATTCAATTTACATTGAACCAAATGCAGCCTTAGTAATGACTTTGTCTAGAGAACTATAATAGAGAGAGAAAGAAAGAGTTTATAGACTCTATTCAACTTTTTTGTGTTTGGGAGATTGGAAATTTTCACTCTAAAAGTATTGCAAATAGAATAAAGTGCGTTAATAGAGTGCAGAATGTTTATAGAAGGATTGTTTTTTAAAATAATTTTTATTGATTAAAATTCTAGGGCTTCATAAAAATTCGTCAAAGTGAAATATATAGAGAGTGCATTCTATTTGTCAATAAAGAACATTATTTATTTATGGGCAAGACAGTACAGTATTTAGGTATTGTTCTTTAGATTTTCCTCTTAAGATTCATCCATGTAGATTTTTTCTCATAAGATAAAAGTTTATTTTTTTAATTAAGTAGCCACATGGCTGAATTTTAAGAGATGAATCTAAGGAATAATACCTAAAGTACTGTACCTAAATTTTGTCATTTATTTATTTACTGCCAGGTGAAGGGGACCTTAAATAAAATTTCTACACTTTAATTAACATAGATACTTAGGAGTATATTCTAATAATATAAAGAGTGGATCCTTCTTTCATTTAGGGGCGTTAGCTTGTCTCTCCTTCTGACACTAACTACCATACTGCTTGACTTGTAGTTTGATCACCTTTTAGAGAATGCAATTTCATTGGAAGATTGGTCGTTTAGAGCATTCGCATTGGGAATGCTATATTCCATATCTTAGTTCAATTTAACATATAAGCCCAAAATAACCTCTGCATCCGGACTTGTATAATGCTACTATTGCAAAAAATTTTAGAATTGCACTGTAGCTCAATTTTAAAACAAAAACTATTATTTTATTCTATTTCTCTCTCATCTGTCTCCCTAACTCTCCCACTCTCTCAAACTTTGTCTCCCACATCTCTCTCTCTCAAGCCCAGGCCGCCGTTGGCCACTGTCTCCATTGTCTCACTCGGCGTTATTTAATCATGGAGATTGTGGCAGCTCGTAGAGATCGTGGCAAATTATGGCTCAGGTGGTGGGATCGTACCTTGGGTTTGAGGAGATTGGGTTTGAGTTCATGGGGTTCGTGGGGTACGAGAAGATCGAGTGTTTGATTTGGGAGTGGGATCGGTGGCTTGTGTTGCCATTTTGGTTTTGCGCATTTAAGATTTGAGGTTGAAGAACAGATCGGTGGCTTGTTTTGCTATTTTCTGGGTTCTGGTTTTTTTTTTTTTTTTCTTCTTCTGTTGTGACGTTGGGTTTTTTTTTTTTTTAATATGGGTTTTTGTTTCGGTGGGATTTTGGTGGGCAATGGGCAGTGATGGCGCGGTGGTGGTGACTGGGCAGTGGAGGCGCGGTGATAGAGGGAAGGTGGAGGAGAAATTTGGGAAGAAAACAAAAGAGGGAAAAATATATTTTAATGTGTATATATATTATTTTAATGAGTAGAATAGAAAAATAAAAGTTGAGATGTTGGGAGTATTGTAAAATTATATTGTATAATTGATAAAATAGTTTTTTAAGAGGGTAAAATAGAGTAGCTTGTCTCTTCTTCTGTCACTAACTACCATACTTCTTGACTTGTAGTCTGATCACCTTATAGAGAATGCAATTTCGTTGGAAGATTGGTCGTTTAGTGTGAAAACGTATTGTATAATATACAATAAAAAAAAGTAGGTACACTTTTTTTCCCCTCATTTTCTCCTTTTTTTTTTTTTTTTTTTTTTTTTGACTGGCCCCTCTTCTTTTCACACTACTTTTCTTCTTTTACGTGCAAAATGTATTTATAATAGTATAGCGGTGATAACAGGACAAGGGGTAGGTAGGTATTCTAGGTTGTTTGCAGGAGTGGTTGTAAGATTAAAAACTATTTTACTTTTTTTTTTTTTTCCCCACAATTCTTACGTGACAAATTATAAGAGTTTTGGTATCACTTATATATAGATCTACTATTTTTTTCTCTACTACTTACACTCTACTATATTATAATTTTGACAAAAAAATTGTGAAATAGTTTATGTTTTTTCGCTAAAGAATAGTGTTTTGGGCTATTTGATTAATGTCAACTTTTCTTCTTTTCACACACTTGCAAGTGGCAGACAATTAATTAGGCTTTCAATTGGTTTGGCTAGTTAAACCATGATTACTAACTTAACGTGGCATTGTTTGGGTCCAAATCCTATCTAATTTTTTATATCAATCAATTTGTTAGCTTATTTGGTTACATCAACTTGTCAAAGATTTAGGAGGAACTAAGGGTTCATCGTGACCATGTGGCATTATTTTATTAAAATTGATAGCATTTAATTTACTTAAAATAAGGTTAATTAACAGGATCCTCAATTTGCCTAAAATTGAGCGTTATTCGACTCAATTATTATACTCAACAGTTTAAACAGTCTTCTACTCGACTTATAGTGGCTGTGTGTTTGTATTTATTTATTTATTATTATTATTATTATTTTTTTTTTTTTTTTTTTTGCTCTGTGTGCGTTTGTATATAATTATGTATGTATTTATTTTTTTATATGTTTATAAACATATAATTTAAAATCTTCATATTTTATAAGCTTAAGTACAATTATTGAATTAATACCCGCAAGCTTAGTTTTACCTAAATGCGTATCCAGTGCACTTGCATCTATGGACACAACATCACCACTGAGCCCAACAACCGTGTGATTGAAAACGTTTATAAGTGGAGGGGATGCTGTCATGCTGAGTTGCTCACCATAAACTTTGAAGTCATTAGGCTTTTTACTCCTATGACTTACACCTTCAAAAAATTTCATACGCAAGTTTAGCTCTTGCATCGACTTTGAGATTCTTTTTAGTTTTTATTGAATATGAAACCACAAAAAACAAAAATATGACAATTTTAAATTCAAAAATTAAAGTTCACAAAGAAGAATTTGTAAAGAAAAATTGTGGTAATACAAGTAGGAGGTTCTATATATCCTTCATATTCATAATTGAGTGCTTATTCTCGATAAGGTTCTATATAAAAGAAATTTGGAGAAATTTCTAAGGGAGTTTGTGTTGTTGATCTTCATAACATTTCATAACTACAAAAGACTTTTTTTTTTTTTTTTTTGGACAAATAAGGGTGTCAGTGTCTAGAAATCTACTAGTACCTTTATATTTTCGTTACGTATATGCAATTTGTCCCACACACACTAAATTATTATAGGAAGTAATCCCCTAAGGGTGGTCCCAAAGTGATGACATAAAGTTTTGTTCTCAAGATCTCATAAATATTATATAGCTCTAAGAAATTTCTCGTCTTTACATAAAATAATATATTCTTGTTTCATTTTTTGGGCTTGGTAATTAATTCATGCATGCATTAAAAGGGATTTGAAACTATGGTTTCACCCACTACTCCGTATTTATAGACCAAAGTGGTATTAGGCCTAGAGGTCAGTAGTGAACAATAGCAACATTAGTGTAATGAGCTAAAATTTTCCAACCCCACAATAAGCAACCTGTGATAAACTGCATCTCTGAACTCTGCTTTTGATAAAACTGAAAAATGTCACCATTTTCACAAAAGCTAGTGGTTTTATAGAGAAAATGTGATGAATTTGTGTGTGTGTGGGTGTGTGTGATTTGTAATTTTCAGCGTCATCATCATCATTTTCAGTGGATTTGTGATTTGTAATTTTCGAAAATCATTGTCTACGAGAGTAATGATTTTTTTTTTTTTTTCTTTTTTGAGAGTTGAGTAATGATTTTGTAAGTAAATGATAGTCAGATCAATTCTTAAATAATAATAATAATAATTTATTCTCAAACAAAAAAAAAATAATAATAATAGTATTTTACTGTATTGAACTCTGTCTCAAATATATATTGAAAAATATTTACCAAAAAGTTTGTTTTTTTATTCTTAAACTATTAAAAAATTTTATTTTTTCATCTTTATTTTTTTTATAAACTATTGAAAAATTATTTACAAAGTTTAAGAATGAAAAAAAAAAAAAAAAAAACTTTTCAAAGTTTATGGGCTAAAATAGTATTTTACCTAGCAATAAATAATCATATTTTCCTATTTATTTTCTAACCACCCTTTTCATACTTAAAATGTTATGTCCACAATATTTTTTCGACACTTTCATAACAAATTTTAAGTGATCAGCTGTTATTAGTTGTTATCGGTGGCAAAAAAGTAATTTAAGTTATGAATTTAAATTAGAACTAATAACAACTTATCAATACTGTTTATAATTTGTTATGAAAGTATTGTAAAAATACTATGGACGGAACACTGTACTTTTCATACCGACCAAAACACAAAATTCGTGTGATTGGCAAAAAGGTACTAATGATCTGTTAGATGCTTTTGATTTTATTTTCTAAAGCATGATTGGCAAGAGTAGACTCATGGGTCATTTCCATTGCTCTAATTCGGAGACTTGACTTAACTTTCGGTGCATTAATTAAGGCATCATTTCATGATTAAAAAATAGAGCACCGACTTTGGTCGTGTATCAGGAGGTCAAAATTTTGTGTATGTAACATAAGAAGTTATGAGTAAATATTGTACTTGCAATGGGTTTATATGCAGCGCATTAGGAGGTAGAATTTGTTGACTTCAATTAGCCCAACAAAACCATTTCCTGCAGGGCTATAAATATTTTCCTGTAGCAAAATACAATCTTATAATAAATGTTCAATAAGATTGCTGAGCTCAATTAATCCTCGTCCCCGTACCTGGTGCCTATTTGCAATAGTGAATTCTCGGAGTATTTTCTTTGACATTCTGAAATCCCAATTACCATGGCAGACGTCTCTTAGGCTTTGTTTTTGTATTGTGGTCAATAAATAAATTATAACACTAATCGCATCATCAAATTAAATTAAATTAAATAATTTATTTACCCAATTTAGCACATGCCCAAATCACACAATTGCCATTGTTTCCGCAAGAAAACGCGGTGGACAAGCCAATAGAAATGATCAAGGTTTGTTTGGTCGATCGTCAATGCTTTGATGCATGCAATTCTAGTTATCATGTGCAAACTTATACTAATTTTAGATAATTGTGGATTCCAGCTAACTCAACTTCTAAAATCTTTAATGCTTAAATATATGATTTGGGGCTTCAATCCTTGGCTACACTAAAAGCTGACTGGTATCTGGGTCTAATAATAAAAGAGTACAATCATAAAAAATTGAACGTCATAAGTTGAAACTCTAAAAATATAAAAATATTAGAATAATTATTTCGTGTTCTAGGGGCACAATAAATGTGTGCTACTCCCTCTCACAAGATAGTTGGTTTCACTAATTAAATTCATAGTAAGAACCATTAATCATGTGAGAGAGGAGAGCACACATTTTTTGTGCTCTAGGACCACTAAATAATTATACATAATATTATTATTTTACAAGTTTGTGGAACATCAACTTGTGAAGAAAATCATTGAATGAATCATGTTAAAGATTCTTTGTGAAAGTTCGTTTAGGCCCCTTAACCAGATAGTTTTAACTTGATTAATTAACCAAGTGATTACTTAGATTAATTTTCAGATCTAAGTTAAACACAAATATATCATATCATGCAAAGATGCGGAAAAATAACTAACACCACGATATGATGACCTAGAAAAACCAATTAAACTAACTGTTTCAAGGTAAAAACTTGGGAAGGATTTGACTTAGCTATCCTCAAGGTAACCAAATCCACTATAAGAGAATTGAAGTTTTTACAAAAGATTTAATCCTAAATCTAATGCTACATCCAGTAGTAACTTACTGATACGATCACGTGCAAGCTCCGAATCCACGAACTCTTTCTCTTCTTGGATTTACAGTAACACAAGCTGCCTTACTTGTGACTTTGAGATCCTACTCAAAGGTTTCAGATCACCTTCACTTGTTGATCTTGATGCAGCAACTATGTTCTACCAATGCTTAATTGTAGTTTTGGCTCCAGTAAAGTCTTGTGTAGTTAGAAGGTACAAAGCCTCTCAAACCTCACAAAGAGTAACACACAAGTCTTTTCCAGCACCTTCAAAATGTGGCTAGAGTTTTTCTTTTATATGTAGAGAAGTTTAAGTGAAACCCTAAACGTTTTCGCAGGCTTTAGGCCTATTTAAAATTCTACAAAAAAACTGTGCCTGCGATTTTCGATGGGTTGAGAAAGGCAGAACTTCACTCTTCTTTTCTGCAACAAGCTGGACTTCAAAACTTGAAACACCCTTATTTAAGCACTGCCTAAACACCTAGACTAGACATGTTTTGATCTCAGTTTGCCAACACAATACAATAGTGATTCTAAATATTTAATTCTAAATCTTTAGAATCTAACAATTTGATATCAAATAAATTGGAGGAAATATTAAAAAAAATATATTGTATATGTGGAAGCATAAAATAGAGTAGCACAAAAATATTAAAAAAAAAATTACTTGGTTCAGTCTCCAAAGAGGAAATTTGAGTTAATAAGTCTTTTTCTCATTTGACCATTTGAGCTTTTTCACGTACAATATGTTTACATGTTTTAATAATGGATTCCTAAAAAAAAATGTGGGTCAAATTTGTATGGTATTCATTAAATTGTTTTCTTGAAAAGTTTAAATTTGATATGAAGTTGGTTTTTGTTCTTTTGAATTACTCATGAAGTATTATAGCAAGTTCTAGCCCATATATTTTTTTTTTATTAGTTTTTTTAATTGAAGGCTTTAGGTTGAAACATAGTTGATTGATATTATGTTACTATCATTTTTTTCATAGTCATGGTGTGACTAATTAGAGCTGTCTTTACAAACATAAATTTGATAGTTTCTATCCAGCTAACGGTTTCTATATACAATGATTAGAGATGGAAAAATTATAGAATACATAAGAGGATCATAAATATATACTCTCTCTTCTCATAAATTTTCGATTTCATCATGAATTTAATTAATGGAACATATTGTTATGTAAATGGGAGAGCACACATTTATGATACTCTAAAAGAATTTTATAATTACTCATGAAGAAGGACTTGGTGCAGGATATAAATAAATGTTCCTTGGGAGAACAGCCAATGTGGAGATGCAGACTATCTTGCAATTTATTTTTGTTGTTGGCTACCCAGCAATAGTGGATGGGGTTTGGCTCATTAACCCATGGGCTAAGGGTCTTCAGCCAACATTGAAGCTCCACCTTGACAAATCGAACAAATATCCAATAACTTTTATTGCCTCACTTGGTGACATGTCTACGTTACCTAGCTTGGCGACTATTTTGTAGTTTCGGACTATAAATCAATTCCTATTGCCATGGAATTTAATTACGACATAATTATAATCTCTATAGGATTTGGTGCAGGTTTTGTAATCCCAAAATAATTATAATCTCAGAGTTCAGACAAATTTAAAACACTAGGACTCTTTTTTGCTGGTGTACAAATTAAAAACACTAGCTAGGATTCACTAATAATATTATATTCTTTTTTTTTTTTTAAATACAATGGGTCCTTTTTCAATTTGGTGGCCTTATACCATGAACTAAGTGGCCTAGTGATTGAGCTAACCTCGACAATCATTTATGGTATTTTGGTTGGGATGATTTTTAAGAGGATGGAAAAAGACAAGTGAAAAATAGGAGAGAAGATGGGTGGAAGGGGCGTTTGGATGGAAGGGCATAGGGGAGATAAAAATGGCGGGCCTGACTATCTTCTCTTCGAGACCACCAAAACTGATCTCCCAAAATTAGGTAGCTCAAAAATGAAAGTAAAAAGAAAAAGGTACGATTTTGATAAAATTGTCATTCACCACATACAAGCAAGTCTTTTGTCTTTTTCTTCTTTTGATTTTTCAATTTCATGTATTTCACTTGGTTCTAGGTTGTTTTTCCTTTATTTTTTTTCGTGCTCATTTATTTTTTATTTTTTTGTTTTTATTTATTTCTGCTGTTCTCATTCTCGTTTTTTTCTTATTTTTTATTTTATTTTATCACCTGTTTTAGATCTACTTTTCTATCATCTCAATCAAACAAATATAAGAGAAAACTACATTTCTTCTATCCTATCACTTGTCTATCACTTTTCTCATTTTTTATCCTCTTTATTTTTTCACCCTTCCAACCAAATGGGCCCATTACATTAATCTCTTTTTTTTTTTTTTTTGGTAAACACATTAATCTCTCTTTATTAGCTAGATTTTGGAAACTTTTCATCCAAGCACCTTAAGAAATATGGACTACATGTTCTTATGTAAAAACTTTTGTGAAGACGCTTTAATAAACAGGAGGTTAATTATTACCGGCCACCTTTATAATTTTTGGTCCCATTAATAACTAATAATTATATACACAGTACCCATAAAAAAAATTTATATATACATTACATCCGAAGTATTTGGGACGAAAATATTTTATTTCAAAAGGTTTGTGATACCAAATTTATACTTTATGACTTTGGTTGAGAGGGCTAGAGGATATGGAAAAGATTTAAAGAATAGAATATGGGAAAGATTTATACTTTCCACCACGTGTTTGCTATGGAAGATAGGACAGAAAATAAATTATTGTTAGGCCCTTAGTATATAAAAGTGAAAGGATAGAAAGATTGAGGGAAATTTTTGAAATTTTCCTTTCAATGTTATTAAGTTTTCACCCTTTTTTTTTTTAATTTGGATTAAAAAATGATATAGGTCTTGATGAAAAATTCGAATCACCTCTTTTCTTCTCAAATTTCATGCTAGCAAATGAAAAATATCACTATCCTCTTCATTTCCTTTTTCCATTTTTTCATCATCTTCCTATCAGTTTCCACACTACCAAACACAACAGTACACATGTGATTGTCAAAAAGGCACCAATTATTCTTGTTAGAAATTTTGACCCCTTAAAACCCAATCAGATTAACCTAGTTATTTAGCCAAGTGATTAACTAGGTAAATTATGCAGTTCTAGGTTAACACAAATATATCATATCATGTAAAGTGCGGAAAATAAAGAACACACGATATGATAATCCAGGAAAACTAAACTAGTAAAAAACCTGGGGAGGATTTAATCTAGCTATCCTCAAGGTAAAACAGAATTCACTATGAAAGAATTGAAGTTTACACAATAGCGACTTAGACCACTAACATCCTATTGCTACCTCTAGTAGGAAACTTACTACCACAACCACGTGACAGCTCCGAGTCCACGGACTACTTCTTTCTTGAATTCACAGTAAGTACAAGCACTCTTGCTTGTATATCTTGAAATTCTTGAATCAGCAACTGAATGATCACCAAGCTCTTGACATCAATCTTGAGTTTGGAAACCCTAAGTGTATATGAAGGCAAACACCTCTAGATCTCACAAAAGATTCACACACACAACATAAAGGCAAACACCTCTAGATCTCACAAAAGATTCACACACACAGCATAAAGAACTCTCTAAAAATGTGGCTAGGGTTTTCCCTTTTATACTTAGGGCAAAACATAAAACCCTACACGTCAAATGGGCTTGGGTTGAGTTGGAAATTCTGTAGAAAAAAACAATCTGCACGACTTTCGATCGGTCGAGTCTAATTCTCGATTGATCGAGCTAGGCAGATTTGCACAGTAATTTCTGCAGTAACTCGATTCCAACTTTACATAAAAACCACATACTTTGAGCAAGTTTTAACAAGACTAAAACCATTTTGATCATGGTTTGCCAACCTTACAAAATGAAATTCTAATACATTAGTTCCTAATTCCTTAGAACCTAACAATTTTGAATGCTTTTGTTCTCATTTTCTCACGTATGATTGTTAAAGAAGACTCACAAGTCACAACCATTGCTTTAATCAGTGTCTCTCCTTCTGTCACTAACTACCATACTGCTTGTAGTCTGATTCACGTTTTAGATAATGCAATTTCATTGGAAGCCAAGAAGACCAGTCATTTAGTGTTTAAAAAGCATTCAATTATTATTCACTTTTTTCCCCCTTCTTTTCTCCTTTTTATTTTTTTTGACCGGTCTCCTCTTCTTTTCACACAACTTTTCTTCATTTATGTGCAAAATGTATTTATGATTGTACACAATCGCGGATCTAGGAATTTATTTTTGGAGGGGCAATATGTAAATTTTATTTTTGTATGAAATGTAAAATAGTAATATATAATACTTCATAACTCAATTTTTTTTCCTTTTATTTGTTGAGATAATTGTTAAAATACCTATGTGTTCATTTTAAAGGTGATGAATGTTTAATTATTGTAATTTGTGAAGATGTATTTATGAATTGTATTTTATTTGAATGAAAATTATGTTTATTTTTAGACTTTCTTAAATATATATGTATATTATCAGGTATGGGGACCAAATTGATAAGGTTATTTAAAAAATTTTCAAATTATTTGGGATATTTTCAAAAGAAAAATAAAAAATTTTGGGGGGGCCCAGGCCCCACTTGGTCATCAAGTGGCTTCGCCACTGATTGTACAGTGGTGATAACTGGACAACTGGACAAGGGGTAGGTAGGTAAGGATAGTTTTTTTTTTTTTTTTCAAGAATACTAATGTGACAGACTATTAAGAGTTTTCCAATCATTTACATATAGATTTATCATTTTTTCTCTGCTACTTACACTCTGTCACATTATAGTTTTGGCAAACAATAGTGTCATGGTCTATATGATTAATGTCAACTTTCTTTCTTTTGGCACACTTGGCAAGTGGCAGACAATAAATTAGGCTATCAATTGCTTTGGCTACCATGATTACTAAGGCAATGCGACATTGTTTGGGTCCAAACTCCAAATCCTATCTGCTCTTGGATATCAATCAACTTGTTAGCTTGATTGATTACATCAACTTGTCAAAGATTTCAGAGGAACTAAGGGTTCATTGTTACCATGTGACATTATTTTATTAAAATTGATAACATTTAAGTTACTTATTAAAACAAGGTTAACATTTAAGTTACTTATTAACAGAACTACATCTCTTCTATCCTCTCATTTGTCTATCCTTTTTCCCATTTTTTATTGTTTTAAATTTTCACCCTTCCTATGAACGGACCCATTACATTAATCTCTCTTTATTAGCTAGATTTTGGAAACTTTTGCATTCAAGCACCTTAAGATATAAGGGCTACATGTTCTTATGTATAAAACTTTTGTGAAGACGCTTTATGTTTAATTGATAGCCCAAAATGGGTATTTGCCCCTTTTGCCCAAAAGATGTAACAAAATACCCTTGTTCTGAAACTATCTAGCAAAATGCCCCTGTTTTGAAACTCGATTTTTAGAAAATTGAGTTATTTGGAAAAATTCACATAGAACTCGAGTACCATAATTTTTTTTTTTTAAAGTTTGATAGCCTATAATTCGATTTTCTAAAAATCGAGTTTCAATATAAAACTCGATTTTTAGAAAATTGAGTTTCAAAACAGGGGTATTTTGCTAGATAGTTTCAGAACAGGGGCATTTTGCTACATCTTTTGCACGAAAGGGGCAAAAGCCCATTTTTTCCATCATTGATATGGGAGGTTAATTATTACGGGCCACCTTTATAATTTTCGGTCCCACTAATAACTAATAATTATATATACAGTTCTTGTGCGTACCTAAAATATGGGTTTTCGAGCTCAACCTTTACTTGGGCTTACAATCTATTTGTTTTTGTGGGCTTTGGGCTTCCTACTATGGGTAGTTCTATGCTGGGAGACCCAGGTACACTTGTTTTTACAAACCCCTCTCTTTATCTTACATAGCTACTCTCCTTTCTCTCACGGTTTAGTCACTCTTATCTCTCAGTTTTTTCTCCAAAATTACCAACCCCCATTTCTCAATCCATTCTCTTATTTATAGCTCGAAGTAAGTGGAGGTGTTATGATTACTTCCTTACTCATGTGAATGGGGGTCCAATTCCATCGTTCCTAAGTAAATGTTCCGTCGGGAAAGGTAGTAATGGCATTGGAACTGATTCCCATCTCCAAAATCCCGCTTGGTAGTATATTCTAGAAGGCACTACCAGGCTTCCGAGTTCGGGGTACCACCAAGCAATGATACACCCGACTAGGTCAAAGACGATCGGGAGGGGGTTGCTTTGGGTATCCAAGATAGTGCAGTCTCATCTCAGCTCTTGGGCCCAAATTAGGCCCTGAGGTGTTCGGATCGAGGCTATTGGTGGACAGGGTCATATAATGTATCACGTGACTTGGGCCCAAGGCCCATGGGCCTAGGGCCCAGCCCCGTACAATAGGCCCCCCTTTATAAGTGTCCGGATCTCGGGCATGAATCAAGGAAGGCATGTGCCAGAGACTTCTCGGGAAGCTCAGGCGTCAGTCATTGAATGGATGGGATGGTCATTAATGCGCTCTTAAAAGGGGCGTTACGCTAGGCTATCAGGATTAACCGCCATCATAACCTGACGGTTCGTAAATTGAGGCTGCGCTTGTGGGGATTATAAAAAGAATCCAGAAGGTTTCCCGTCTCTCTACTCCATTAAATGCTTCCATCCTATAAATACTTCCTGTTTCTCCTTTAGATCACTTTTCCCTTCCTAACTCTTCAAAATCTCTCTCTGTCGAGCACTCCTCCCCCGTGCATAAATCCTTCAATCAAGATCACCCATTCCTAGAGCCCACAGTAAGTTTCTCTACTCCTTTCTTCTTCTTTCAATTTTTTCTTTCGCTTTTAGAGCTTAAGAATGGGGTTTTCCCATCTTTTTTCTTCTGAGGCGTTTTAGCTAACTTTAGGGAGATTTTCAATATCCCTGGGGATGTGGATATGGCATATTGCCATGAGGGCGATATCGCTCTCCATTGATGCTTTGGGTCCAACACTGCGTTTTTTCCTTTGATGGCAATCTTAGAGGGGTGGGGGGTTTAGTTTTCCCGTGGACCCTCTTTTACTTAGTACCCTTAGGTTTTATGGTCTGTGTCCTAACCAACTTCCTCCTAATTTTTACCGATTTGTTAGTTGTGTTAGTAGATTAAATAGGATATACAGGCTTCAGTTAAACCACCATGACATAAACTTCATGTATAGCTTGTGTGGCAATATTAGGTCTAACTATTATTTAAAGGCTAGGGATTTACGGGTATGGCTTATATCATGTCTTCTCGATTCTAATAGAAATTCAACAAGGGAGTACCTGCAGGTGAGCTGCAACTGGCTTGTCGATGAGCTCCCCTGCCCACTTTCGCCATGTGACGTTGGTCGGTACTGAACATCTCTTACTTTTTAATCATGTTTTTCTCGTGATTGTTTTGGTCAAATAGGAATTAATCGGTTTTTGTATTATTTTGATGCAGACAGCAAAAGGTTTAGGCTGGACATTAGAGTGGTGCACGTGAGAGATCTGAATTTCGTACTTCAGTCCAAAATTTTTGTGAACTCCGGCGAGCAGCTCCGCGCCACGGACCTTATTCTCAGTTGCACTCCTGTTTATACTACTTGGCTGCCTTTTGGGCCAGCTCTATTGATGGACAACCTATTATTGTTGTACATAGACGTGCGGCATGTAAAATTTCTTCCCCTACAGTTAATGGTTGGTGAAGTTAGAGATCTTGGCCCCCGATACACTACCGCAGATTCTCTTGCACCAGTAAAGGACGCCTCGGCTGATTTTGTATCTCAAAGCTGTAGATTCCACGTGCCCGTTGAAGAACATGAAGCCCCCGTTCAAGTAGCCGAGCTAGCAGCAGCTGAGTCGATCAACTATTCGAACACAGAGGCTGGTCAAGGTGAAAAGATGGTGAAAAGGCGAACAATGACTGTTGACCGGTTTTTGCCCGGCACTTGTCCTACGGCTCAACCTCAACATCCCTCAGGCAAGGATAGGACTTCTCCTCCTCCCCCTGCTGATCGCACTAAAAAGAAGCAGCGTATTGTTGACCAACCACCTAGGGTTTTGAATGATGCTCCCTCGAGGACCCCTCATCGAGTAGTTGGCAGGATCGTGATTAGGGAGCCAGCTAGTGATTCCTGGACAACTACCCAGGTCAGGACTAACGTGGCGTCTTCCTCTCAAACCGAGGTGAGATGGCAGGCCACCTTCAAACTCAGCGACAAGCCTCTGCTAGCTTCTGCCAGTTTAAGGACATGGGCCAAAGGCAAAGGGGGGTGGGTGGCCCAGAGCATGGTGCAGGTCCTCCTGTTGCCTGAGGATGTTCACTTTTTCTTGGACGGGACCAAGGAATTGCTGGCTAGGCAGTTGCAATGGCACACTATAGCGATAACTTTCTATCCCTCTCTTTTCCATTTGCTTTCATGCGTGCATATTCCTTTTTCCCTCGTACTTATTGTTGCATTATCAGGCCACGCAGTTGACCCACGTTCTTGATCCAAGCTGACGAGATTACTGACCTAAAAGCGGCTTTTCATGCCTGCAAGGAAAAATGGTACAATGAAGGTTTCGCAGATGTTGAAAATTCTGTGGTTGGCGGAGGAGGGGCGGTTGGCGGCCCTACAAGTGATGGGAGTAGCAGAAGATTCCCCGCTGAGGAACCTTGAGCAAATTCCATACCCGGCTCCTCCCCCCCCCCCCTGTCTAGAGTCAAGCTGTTACCACTGAAGAGGACACCCCCAGCATGAGGGAGCTGGTGTGCGCAATTGACACCCATATGGAGATGGTCGATCTCAAGGTCACCAGCAACCTCAATGCCACCGAGAATGCACAAGTCCAGATACTTCCCACCGATCTACCAACTGAGGATGCACCCGAGCGACCTGTTGATGATGCAGTATAGTTCCCATCCGTCGATGTTTAAATTTTAACTTGAATTTGTTCCTTGTGTTTAATTTAATAAAAAAATTTAAAATTTTCTTCTTTCTTTTTTTTTTTTTTTTTTTTTTTTTGGTTTGCCAACGGTCACTGGGTTATGGTGACAGAACAATGGTTTAACTTTCATTCCCGTTTGCTTTATTTGATTACTGACTGAACATTTACCTTAGCTGTTTTTGTAAATGATCATTACATTGTGACTAAGTTACTTTTTCATGCTGCGCCTCATTGTTGTTATTATTATTCTCTTCTTTTCCTTTCATTTTTCTTTTGTTGACCGAGTAGCGTAATCAACGTTGCCTTTGATCAGTGATAAAGACCACCCCCGTTTGTCTTCGAATAGAAAGGCTATATCTTTATCAAAACAGCAACCGGGGCTGAACTGAAAGAGGTTCGTTGTATCTAGGATAAAGAATCAGCACTAAGCTCGTGCTCACCCCGCACTAAAGGTCGAATTTAACACATGCCTGTGTTAAAAATGAATGCCTGGCTTCCATCCTTCAGAAATTAGATGTTAGGTTCCTGCCTGCTAAGTTATTGGGACTGGCCAAGAACAAGACTTTCGTTGCTAGGTAAATTTACTATAAGGTGTCCATCTGCTCGAGGATCAGGTTTTTGATCTAAGGATAACTTGATATAAGGTTTCCACCTACTCGGTAATTAGGATCGAAGCGAAAGCAGGCTTCAGCCCTTAAAATAATTTGATATAAGGTTTCCACCTGCTCGGTGATCAAGATCGAACTGAGAGTAGGCTTCAGCCCTTAGAATGATTTGATATAAGGCTTCCACCTACTCGATGATTAGGATCGAACCTTCCACCTGCTCGGTGATTAGGATTGAACCGAGAGCAGGCTTCAGCCCTTAGAATAATTTGATATGAGGTTTCCACCTACTCGCTGATTAGGATTAAACCAGGAGCTGGCTTCAGTCCTTAGAACAAATAGACTTAGCCTTATTTGCGTTCGCTGACCAAGGTTAATAAATCAATAGTGATAGTACCATAAGCACGAATACACATGCATAAATAAACATCACCTTCGTATTAATTAATATTATGCACATATAACATTACACTCAACCCATATCCCCACGTACTGATAATCAGTGGTAAAATTTCTTTAAATTGTGGGCATTCCATGGCTAAGGAAGTGGCCTTTCGTCCAAGTCTTCCAATTAGTACGCCCTTGCACCCGCAATGGCGGTAACTTTATAAGGTGCCTCCCAGGTCGGTGATAGCTTCCTGGCGTTGACATCTCGCGTATTCCCCACTACCTTCTAAAGTACCAAATCTCCTACTCTAAACTCCCTTCTCCTCACGTCTTTGTTGTATCTCCGGGCAAGTTTTTGTTGATATTCTGCCAGCCGTATAGTCACCGATTCCCGACGTTCCTTCAACAAATTCAACTGTTTCAACATTAATTTCAAATTCTTGGCGGGGGTGAATCCTGAAACCCAAGCACTGCACAAGTTTATCTCTGCCGGTATGATTGCTTCCATTCCGTATGTCAGAGAAAACAGAGTTTTTCCCTTGGATCTCCTTGGAGTTGTCTAGTATGCCTGCAGAACATTAGGCAACTCCTCTGCCCACCTTCCCTTAGCACCCTCTAATATCTTCTTCAACCTGTTCACAATGGCTTTGTTGGTGGCCTCGGCTTGGCCGTTGCTTTGTGGATATGCTAGGGTTGAATTTCAGTTTGTGATGCCGAGGCTGCTACAAAACTTGCGAAAAGCTCTGCTGTCAAATTGCAACCCATTATCTGACAGTAGAGACTCTGGCACCCCGAACCTCATTACTATTTTTTTCCATATAAACTTCTTAACATCCATATCCCGGATGTTCGCCAACGCCTCTGCCTCTACCCATTTGGTGAAATAGTCAACGACTACTAGAACAAACCTTCGGTTTCCTGTGGCCCGAGGGAATGGACCAACAATATCTAGCCCCCACTACGCAAAGGGCCATGGGCTACTGATAGGATTTAGGTTCCCTTGCCGGCTGGTGGATCATCGGGGCGTGATTCTGGCATTGCTTATACTTCCGTGCATACTCAATAGCATCCTGTTGCATTCATGGCTACCAAAATCCCTAAGTCATCGCCCGGTGCGCTAGTGAACGTCCCCTACATGACTGTTGCACACCCCTTCACTAGCTCCTCAATTTTGCTGGGGTGCAAACATTGTAAGTATGGCCCTTCAAAAAACCTTCGGTATAGCTTACAATCAGTTGACAGCCAATACCTAGTAGCTGCCCGGCGTACCTTTTCTACTTCCTTCTCATCAACTGGCACTCGATCCTCAGCTAAAACGTCAATGATCGGATCCATCCAACATAGTTCAGCCATGGTTATCAGTGAAATGCCTACCCTTGCATTGATACTCGGTTTTGCTACTAAATCCACTTTGATTAATCGAGGTACCGCCTCAGTTAATGATGATGCAAATGTGGCCAAAGAGTCAGTGTGCTAGTTCTGTCCCCTGGCTACCTGAACCACTCTCACACTCAGATAGCGGTCCATAATCTGCTTTACCATTCATAAGTACTCCATCATCCAAGGATCTTTAGCCTCAAAGCTTCCCTGCACCTAGTTAACCACTAACCGAGAATCCGAGTAGACTTCTACCTCCCTAGCACCTAGATCTGAAGCGACACTTAACTCGGCAAGCAGGGCCTCATACTTGGCTTCGTTGTTAGAATCCTTGAAGCCTAGCCTAAAAGAATGCTCTAGTTTTATTCCTTTAAGAGTGATGATTACAATTCCAACCACGGCTCCTAATGCGCTGGATGCACTGTCCACAAATGCCATCCACGGGAGGACTTCTACATGGCATACTATCTCCATCTATCCCCTCGGGGAAAACTTTACAACAAAATTGGCTAGAACCTGACCCTTCACTGAGCTTCTAGGTCTGTCTCTGATGTCGAAAGAGCCTAGCCGAGTTCCCCACTTGGCTATTATGCCCATGAAATCAGATTTCTTCAATAACTATTGTAGAGGATACTCAGTCAATACGTAGACAGTATGAGCCTAAAAGTAATGGGGTAGCTTCCTCATAGCGTGAACTAATGCCAATACCAACTTCTCCAAAGGCAAATACCTCGTCTTAGCATCGACCAAGGTTTTGATAATATAGTATATTGGTTGTTGCACGCCTTGATCTCTTAGCAGCACGGCACTCACGGCATGTTCGAACACCGAGAGATACATATACAAGTCCTTTCCAAGCTCTCGGGCTATTAGCATAGGGGCTCGTACCAGATATTCCTTCAAATCCTGAAAAGCCTTTTCACACTCCTGATTTCATTGGAATCCTTTCCACTTTTTCAAAAGCTGGTAAAATGGACAGCATCGATCGACAAATTTGGAAATAAATCGATTAAGGGCAGCTAACATGCCGGTTAGTACTTGAACTTCCTTTGGATTGCTCGGTGGTTTGAGGAGTTTTACGGCTTCAATCTAATAGGGGTTGACTTTTAGTCCTCAGTTAGTGATTAAATACCATAGGAACTTGCCAGCCCCCTCTCTAAAAGCACACTTATCAGCATTAAGGTGCTGCTTGTGCCGTCAAAGTACTTCGAACACCTCTCTGAGATTGTCAATATGCTGCGTCTCTTGTTTGATTTTTACCACCATATCATCAATATACACTTCAACTGTATGCCCAATCTTATCTCTGAACATTCTCGTCATCATCCGTTGATATGTGGCTCCAGCATTCTTTAGCCCAAATGGCATCACAGTATAATGGTAGTTAGCATCAGGGAAAATGAATGTCGTCTTCTCTTGATCCTCGGCAGCTAGGGAAATCTAATGATAGCCCTGAAAGGCATCCAGAAAGCTCATCCTTAGGTGCCCATAAGTGGCATTTACCAGCTGATCAATCTTCGGTATAGGAAATGGATCCTTCGAGCATGCTTGATTTAGATCAATAAAGTCAATACAAACCCTCCATTTGCCATTCTTCTTCTTTACCACCACGGTATTCGCAAGCCACTCCGGAAAGAACGTCTCCTTTATAGCCTCAGCTTCCTTTAATCTCTTGACCTTTTGCCTGACAACTTCGACGTGCTCCTTAGCCGGTCTCCTCAACTTTTGCTTCTTAGGAGGGTACAATAGGTCCACGTTGAGCTTGTGAACTATGAACTCAGGGTCCACCCCGGGCACCTCATACAAGATCCAAGCGAACACGTCTACATCCTGCACAAGAAACAGCAATATCTCCACCCTCTCTTTGTCCTCTATACTTGCTCCTGTCAGAAAACTCCTGTTAACATCCGGTAGTGTCCTTACTTTTACTAAGCCATCGGCACAGCTAGCCCCCGCTTCCTCTTGGGGTTATTGTAATTGCTATAAGGGAGCCTCCTCGGTTGACTCCTTTTGTTTGATTTCCTAGTTAATTGCAGCTACCAAGCACTACCTAGCCATTTGTTGATTACCCCTTAATATAACAACTCCTTGCTCGGTGCAAAGTTTAACCTTCACATGCAGGGTGGACGATACTGCCCCCATTGCATGAATCCTTGGCCTTCCAAGGATTGCCGTGTAAGGAGAAAACGAAGCGACCACTATGAATGTTATCATCACCTCCTTACCTTCCATATTCACCGGAAGCGAAATATGCCCTTCTAGGATCACCATCCGGCCATCAAACCCCACCAGAAGCGTATCGTACTTGGAAAGATCTTCATTCTTTAGGCCAAGCCCCCAAAACAGGTCGGGATACATCACCTCGGCGCCACTCCCCTGATCTATCAACACCATTTTTTCTATGAAACCTTTTATCAGGGCTGTAACCACCAAAGCATCGTCGTGTGGTTGAATTTTGCCCTCCAGATCATCATCATTGAAAGCGATGGGCTCCCGAGTGTACTTCAACTTCTTTTCAAAGGGTTGCTCGCCCGTGCAACATTCCATCGATACCACGGCCAACACCCCCCTCCTCTTGGACACCAGAGTGCCCCTTGAAGTTGCCTGGATGACTTTTATCACTCCTTCGAGGCCAAGCACCTTGCTCAGCTTCCTAATTCCTAAGGTCCACCGCAAACTCTTTCAAATACCCTGCCTTCACCAACTGCTCTAAGTGATCTTTTAACACTTTGCATTGTTCGGTGGTATGCCCCTTATCTCTATGGTAAGTACAATACAAGTTCTGATTTCTACTCAACGGGTCTCCCCCCATCTTATTTGGCCATCAAAAATATGGCTCATTTTTAATCCGATCCACGATCCTATGCATCGACTCCTTGAATGTCACATTCACTTCCCCCACCTATGCGCCTGGCCCCTGGATCCTTAAATCCTTCCGGGGCCTTGACTGAAAACCCCCTCGCCGCGGTTGGATTACGATCGGGGCCTTGTAAATCTGCTTGGCATAGGGGCTCGTTTAATGTCACTTGAGAATGGCGATCGAGCAGCTTGACATAACACGCTGCTCATGGCGTCCATAGTAGCATTCTGGGGTCTTCGATCCTCTGGGGAAACCGAGTCCCGGTTTGCATATTCCCGTGAACGATCCCGGTGTCGATGGGGACCGGATCGATGGGACCTTGCTCTGTAGCATCCTCCCACACTTGTCGACCCTTCTTCACGTTCCTTGTGGTCTCTCCTCCAATGTCTACCCCTTGCTTCCAACTCTAAATCCCTTACCAACCTACATAAACGCTCTAGTTCCTCATCCTTCAGTTCAAGTTCCTCGTCCCTTCTGTCAAAACGATTGTGCCCCGAAGCACCAGACATTGTCCGGTACGTTTGAAACGACCCTTCTCAAAGGCTAGACTGACCTTCCTCTTGCTCATACTCCTTATCTTCGTGTCCCTTCTGCCTTCTTTCCCGCGAAGCGGATCCCCAAGAAGACCTCCCAGAGCCATTTTCAACATAACTCCCTAATTGACCTCTAGACATTTTCCCATCCACGTCCCGGCAGAACCACAGCTTCGTAGGAGTTCCCCACAGACGGCGTCACGGCGCTAATTATGCGTACCCAAAATATGGGTTATCGAGCTCAACCTTTACTTGGGCTTACAATCTATTTGTTTTTGTGGTTTTTGGGTTTCCTACTATGGGTAGTCCTATGCTGGGAGACCCAGGTACACTTGTTTTTACAAACCCCTCTCTTTATCTTACAGAGTTGCTCCCATTTCTCTCACGGTTTAGTCACTCTTTTCTCTCAGTCTTTTCTCCAGAATTGCCAACCCCCACTTCTCAATCCATTCTCCTATTTATAGCTCAAAGTAAGTGGAGGTTTTATGATTACTTCCTTACTCGTGTGAATGGGGGACCAATTCTATCGTTCCTAAGTGGATGTTCTGTCGGGAAAGGTGGTAATGGCATTGGAATCGATTCCCACCTCCAAAAGCCCACTCGACAGCGATATTCTCGAAGGCATTACTGGGCATCCGAGTACAGGGTACCACCGAGCAATGATATGCCCGACCAAGTTAAAGACGATCGGGAGGGGCTTGCTTTGGGTATCCAAGACAGTGTAGTCTCATCTCAGCTCTTGGGCCCAGATTGGGTCCTGAGGTGTTCAAATCGAGGCTATAGGTTAAATGGGGACAGGGTCATATAACGTATCATGAGGCTTGGGCCCAAAGCCCATCGGGCCTGGGGCCCAGCCTCGTACAGTTCCCATAAAAAAAATTATATATATAGTATATTTGAAGTGTTTGGGATGAAAAGATTTTATTTCAAAAGGTTTGTGATACCAAATTTATGGCAAAAATGGCAAAAATACCCCTTTCACCCAAAAATTCCAGTAAAATGTCTCTGTTTTAAAACTATCTAGAGATATGCCCCTGTTTTCAAACTCGATTTTCTAAAAATTGAGTTTTAATATAAAACTCGTTGGTTGAAAATCGAGTTATAAGCAATCAAACTTAAAAAAAAAAAAAAATTTATGGAACTCTAGTTCCGTGGAAATTCGTGAAACTTAAGTTCCATTTGAAATTTTTAACTCAAGTTCCTTACTGAAATTCGATTTTTAGAAAATTGAGTTTCAAAACAAGGGTATTTTGCTAGATAGCTTCGGAACAGGGGCATTTTGTTGAACTTTTGGGCGAAAATGGGTATTTTGCCATTTTGGCCCCAAATTTATACTTTATGACTTTAGTTGAGAGGGCTAGAGGATGGAAAAGATTTGAAGAATAGAATATAGGAAAGATTTATACTTTCCAACACGTGTTTGGTATGGAAGATAGACGGAAAATCATTTCTTATTAAGCCCTTAGTGTGAGTTTGGATAATGTCTTAGGCCTGGCATTGCACGTTTGCGTTTCATTTATGTGGGTCTCGTGCACTGTTCACGGGACCTGCAAGTTCGGAATTTGGCAAAATTAACTTTAAAGTTGGGTCCCACGTCATTATTTACACATTTAAAAATTATTTTGCTACAATGTTTTCAGTTTTCAGCGACAAGCGGTATCTAAACAGACCCTTAAGTATATAAAGGTGAAGGGATTGAGAGAAAATTTTGAAATTTTCTTTTCACTGCTATTGCCTATTATTTTTCCACCCATTTTTTTTTTTAATTTGGATTAAAAAAATGATAGGTCTTGATGAAAAATTCCAATCACCTCTTTTCTTTTCTCTCACATTTCACACTAGCAAATGAAAAATATCACTATATTCTTCATTTCCTTTTTCCATTTTTTCATCATCTCCCTGTTCAGTTTCCACACTACCAAACACAGCAGTATACATGTGATTGTCAAAAAGGAACCAATTATTTTGAATGCTTTTGTTTTTATTTTTTCGCGCATGATTAGGTAGAGAAGACTTACAAGTCACAACTATTGCTTTAATCAGTTTCTCTCCTTCTGTCACTAACCACCATAATGCTTGTAGTCTGTTTCACGTTTTAGATAATGCAATTTCATTGGAAGCCAAGAAGACCGGTCATTCAGTGTTTAAAAAGTATCCAATTATTATTCACTTTTTTCCCCTTCTTTTCTCCTTTTTTTGACCGGCCCCCTCCTCTTTTCACACAACTTTTCTTCTTTTATGTGTAAAATGTATTTATAATTGTGCGGTGGTGATACCAGGACAAGGGTCAAGTAGGTAAGGATAAGTTGTTTGCAAGAGTGGTTATAGGACGAAAAACTATTTCACATTTTTTTTTTTCACAATTCTTAGGTGGCAGGCTATAAGAGTTTTTCTATCACTTAATTACAGCAGACTTACTATTTTTTCTGTACTACTCACACAGTGTAAAATTACAGTTTTGGCAAAAAATAGTGTTTTGGTCTGTATGATTAATGTCAACTTTCTTTCTTTTCGCACACTTGGCAAGTGGCAAATAATAAATTAGGCTTTCAATTGGTTTAGCTACCATGATTACTAACGCAATGTGGCATTGTTTGGGTCCAAATCCTATTTGATTATGGATATCAATCAATTTGTTAGCATGTTTGATTACATCAACTTGTCAAAGATTAAGGAGGAATTGGCATTATTTTATTAAAATTGATTGCATTTAAGTTACTTATTAAAACAAGGTTAACAGGATCCCCAATTGTCCTAAAATTGAGTGTTACCTGGTTCAATTCTTATACCGATAAGTTTAAACAGTTTTTCACTCAGCTTGAGCATTTTTATCCAAGTTTCTAAAAAAGTACCTATTTTACACTTTAAAAATCTATTTTATCTATTTTACTAACTCAGTTTACAATACATCCAACATCTTATTTCTTATGTTTACATACAATTCAATAAAATAATACAAACTACACAATCAAATAACATTAAAAAATCTATTTCTCTCTCTTCGTTCCCATCTCTCTCTTCTACCCAACAATAAAATATGATATTTTAGTTTTACCATCAGGCTACAGTAATTCTTATATTTAAGAACCTACTTTTCATAGTTCCTAAATTTTTTTAACAATAGCCACCCAGATAATTGTAGTTTTAAGGAATGTGTGGATCTAAAATAGCTTTTTGGAGGTGTTTTACGTTCCCAATGCTAATGCTAATGCTTTTGTGTGTGTTTGTCTATAATTATTTATTTATTTATAAACATATAATTTAAAATCTACATATTTTATAAGCTAAGTACAATTATTGAATTTACACCTGTGAGCTTAGTTGTACGTAGATGCTTAAAGACATTTGTGTATATAGGCTAGGCTAGATTAGCTTGCCCATCATAGTAGTATACTAGGGCTCTTAAAACATTCCTTAATTATTCATGAAAATCCAACTATTCTTTAATTATTCATGAAAATCCTAATTAAGGTTTATATTACATATCCTTTATATTCATAATTGAGCGATTATTTTCCATAAGGTTCTATGTAAAAGAAATTTGGAGAAATTTTTAAGAGAATTTGTGTTGATGATCTTCATAACATTTCATAACAACAAAAGAAAAAAAAAAAGTTTTTTTTTCTTCTCTTTTTGGACAAACGAAGGTATCCAAGCATTTTTGAGTATCTGCTATTTCCAATGCAGTCTCTCATCCTATACACACCAGGTTATTACAGGGAAGAATCTCTTGAAGGTGCCCTAAGATGATGGTAAAAATTTTCATACTCAGAATCTCATGGATATTCATATAATCATATTATAAGGCCTTAAGGAACTTCTTATCTTTACATAAAACGGTATCTTCTTGCTTCTTTTTTGGTAATTAATTCATGCACGCATTAATTGAGATTTGAAACTATGGTATCGGCCACAAATCCATATTTATAGTAGACCGAAGTGGTATTAGGCCCAGAGGTCAGTAGTGAACAATAGCAACATTAGTATTGACTATTGAGCTACAATTTTCCTACTCGACAAGATGCAACTTGTGATAAACTGTATCTTTGAACTGTTCTTTGGATAAAACTAAAAAATGTCACCTTTTTGACAAAAGCTAATGGATTGATAGAGAAAATGTGATGAATAAACTTTTTTTTTTTTTAGTTATTTTTATTTATACATATTGAATTCAATTTGCTTCTTAAACATGTACAATTTTCTACGGTTTGAAATTATTAGGGTGTCGTACCTGTGTCGTATTAGTGTCGTACCTATGTCAGTGTCTTATAGGCCATATCATGTTATAATTTTTTTTAAATTGCTCGTGTCATCATATCGTACCTGTATCCAAATCCATATTCAGGTTGGTGTCTGTGTCCATGTATCCTCTTTCTTGAGTGAATATATAATGTGATTCCAACAATGATAAATATAAGTATGACAATACCCAAAAGGATAAAAATCAGTGTCATAACTTTATTCCAGTTTTTAACAACAAGATTGTGGCTAATTGTAGAAGGGCAAGCCTTCAATCCAGTGGCGTTGCCACACAACCCCTTATTATTTCTAAATACTTTTATAGGTGCCTCACGAAAAATTAAAAATTATTCAGGATTTGGAGTAATTCTTAGGTACTCCTAGAGTAGGGGTGTACATGGGTCAGGTTGGGTTGAGTTAAGGGGATTTTTTGACCTAACCCACCTAACCCACCATGGCAGGTAAAAAAAAATCCAATCCAATCCAACCCAACCCAACCCATCACATAAGTCCAACCCAACCCATATGGGTCAAGTTGGTTCGGGTTGAACCCATGGGTTAAACAAATTTATTATTATTATTATTATTATTATTATTATTATTATTATTAAATTAAGTAGAAAGAAAATATAAATATATTAAATAAATCCAAAGATTAGTATTAATGTAATTCCTTAAAGGCAAACAACGCTAATGACTAAACAACAATAGTAATTTACTAGGATTTGTATAAACTAATTGGCTTTTATATAGGATAGGAAGAGATAGCTATTTTAAAAAAATTATTAATTATATAATATATTTTAAATATATATATATATATATATATATTAAATATATGGGTGGGTTGGGTTGGGTATGGAATTTTATGACCCAAACCCAACCCGACCCGCTATAAAAAAAAAATTTTGTAACCCAACCCAACCCAATCCACCAAACCCTAAAAACCGACCCAATCCGGCGGGTTGGGTTAGGTTGGGTTGGTTTTGGCGAGTTAGCAGCACACCCCTATCCTAGAGTATGGAGAATGGTAATCCTTCTTTTCACATTTATGGCAGGGTTCACTCATCAAATGCATTGTGGGGTCGACCATGAATATGAGAGGGGAAAGCACCATTTCTCCGTGCTTCATGAGGATTTAATAATTTTTCTAAGATTTGATGCAGGTTTTGTAATCACGAAATAATTATACTCTCAAAGTTCAGACAAATTTAAAACACTAGGATTCTTTCTTGCTGGTGTACCAATTATTAACACTACCTAAGATTCACTAATAATGGTATATTCCTTTTTTTTTAATACAATGGGTCCTTTTTCAATTTGGTGGCCTTATACCATTAACTAAGTAGCCTAGTGATTGAGCTAACCTCGACAATCATTTATGGTATTTTGGTTGGGATGATTTTTCAGAGGATGGAAAAAGAGAAGTGGAAAATAAGAGAGAAGATGGATGAGGGGTGTTTGGTTGGAAGGATATAGGTAAACGAAAATTGGTGGGCCTGACTATTATATGTCTGGGACCACCAAAACTTGATCTCTCAAAATCAGGTATCTAGAAAATGAAAGTAAAAAGAGGAATGTGTGATTTTGATAAAATTGTCATTCCCCACCTACAAGCAAGTTTTTTGTATTTTTCTTCTTTTGATTTTTCAGTTTCTTGAATTTCACTTGGTTCTAGGTTTCTTTTTCCTCTATTATTTTTGTGCTCATCTAAATTTTTCACTTTTTCTTTTTAATGTTTTTATCTGTTTCTGCCGTTTTTTATTCTCTTATTTTTTTACCATTCTAACCAAACGGACCTCAATATTTGCATTAATCTCTCTTTATTAGCTAGATTTTGGAAGCTTTTTCATTCAGGCACCTTAAGAAATATGGGCTGCATACATGTTCTTATGTATAAAACTTTTGTGAAGACACTTTTTCTCCCATCGATATAGGAGGTTAATTATTACGGGCCACCTTTATAATTTTTGGTCCCAGTAATAACTAATCATTATATATACAGTGCCCATAAAAAAAAATTATATATACAGTACATCCGAATTATTTGGGATGAAAATATTTTATTTCAAAAGGTTTGTGATACCAATTTTACACTTTATGACTTTGGTTGAGAGAGCTAGAAGATGGAAAAGATTTGAAGAATAGAATATAGGAAAGATTTATACTTTCCACCATGTATTTGGTATGGAAGATAGACGGAAAATAAAATTATCATTAAGCCCTTGGTAATGATAGAAAGATTGAGGGAAAATTTTGAAATTTTTTTTTCAATGATATTATTTTTCCACCCATTTTTTTTTAATTTGGATTAAAAAATGATAGGTCTTGATGAAAAATTCCAATCACCTCTTTTCTTTTCTCTCATATTTTATGCTAGCAAATGAAAAATATCACTATCCTCTTCATTTCCTTTTTCCATTTTTTCGTCATCTCCCTATTCAGTTTCCACGCTACCAAACACAGCAGCATGTGATTGTCAAAAAGGCACCAATTATTTTGAATGCTTTTGTTCTCATTTTCTCACGTATAATTTGTTAAAGAAGACTCACAAGTCACAACCATTGCTTTAATCAGTGTCTCTCCTTCTGTCACTAACGACCATACTGCTTGTAGTCTGATTCACGTTTTAGATAATGCAATTTCATTGGAAGCCAAGAAGACCAGTCATTTAGTGTTTAAAAAGTATTCAATTATTATTCACTTTTTCCCCCTTTTTTTTTTTCTCCTTTTGTTTTTTGACCGGCCCCCTCTTCTTTTCACACAACTTTTCTTCTTTTATGTGCAAAATGTATTTATAATTGTATAGTGGTGATAATAGGACAAATGGACAAGGGGTGGGTAGGTAAGGCTAGGTTGGGCCTAAAAGCTATTTCACATTTATTTATTTTTACAATACTAATGTAACAGACTATAAGAGTTTTCCAATCATTTACACATACACTTATCATTTTTTTTTTCTCCACTACTTATACTCTGCCCATATCACAGTTTTGGCAAAGAATAATGTCTTGGTCTATATGATTAATTTCAACTTTCTTTCTTTTGGCACACTTGGCAAGTGGTAGACAATAAATTAAGCTTTCAATTGCTTTGGCTACCATGATTACTAAGGCAATGTGACATTGTTTGGGTCCAAACTCCAAATCTTATCTGATTGTGGATATCAATCAACTTGTTAGCTTGTTTGGTTGCATCAACTTGTCAAAGATTTTGGAGGAACTAAGGGTTCATCGTTACCATGTGGCATTATTTTATTAAAATTGAGAACATTTAAGTTACTTTTAAAAACAAGGTTAATAGGATCCCCAATTTGCCTAAGATTGAACGTTACCTTGCTAAATTCTTATACTGAACAGTTTAAACTGTCTTTTACTTTGCTTATAGTAGGTTGTGTGGTTGTATATGTATAATTATATATGTACGTATTTATTTATTTATATGTTTATAAACATATAATTTAAAATCTATATTTTTTTTAAGCCTAAGTACAATTATTAAACTAACACCTGCAAGCTTTATTGTACGTAGAAGCTTATTCAATGCACTGGCATCTGTGGACATAGCAACATCACCACAAAGCCCAACTACTTTGTGAGAGAAAACATTTATAGGTGGAGGAGTTGCTTACCCTAAACTTTGAACTACTTTTTCGGAGAACGTTTCAATACCATTTGCATGTGAAGTCTTTCTATCAGTATCATGGATAGTTGCTATGTCATTAGGCTTTTTACTCCTATGACTTCGAAAAATTCCGTAAGCATGTTTAGCACTTGCATCAACTTTGAGCTTCTTTGGATTGAATCAAAATATAAATCCTTATATTCAAAGAACAAAGTTGACAAAGTAGAATTTGGAAAAATATATTTGTGGTAATTCAAGTGGGTGGTTAGTTTTATTTTTTAAAAAGTTTCTTAATGCACCAAGGATAAGCATAAAAATAATAAAGCTTATTTTGTTTGTGATTTCATGAAGAATGCCCTGTTGAACAACCATAATCATTAATTAATCAACCATTCCTTAATTATTCATAGAAATCCAATTATTCTTTAAATGAAAATCTTAATTATGGTTTTTGTTACATATCCTTTATATTCATAATTGAGTGATTATTCTCCATAAGGTTCAATATAAAAGAAATATGGAGAAATTTTCTTAGGGAGTTTGTGTTGTTGATCCTCATAACATTTCATAACAACAAAAAAAACATTTTTTTTTTCTCTCTTTTTGGACAAACAAAGGTATCTAGACATCTTTGAGTATCTGCTAATCCCAATGCAATCCCTCATCCAACACCCACCAAGTTATTATAGGAAGGAATCTCTTAAGGGTGACCCAAGATGATGGCAAAAAGTTTCATACTCAGGATCTCGTGGATATTCATATTATGTGGACTTAAGGAACTTCTTTTCTTTTCTTTTCTTTTTTCTTTTTTCTTTTTATTTTTATTTTTTATATAAAACAAAAATTCTACTCTAGCATAATTTAAATGTATATGTGTATGAAGTTCCCTTCTGGAGACTTGAACCCTAACCCTTACCCCCTACACTCCGCAAGTATTTATACTTGTGCAGTGACCATCGTACCAAAGATTTGCTGTAGTACATAAGCATTTATTCTTGATTCTGTCTTGATAATTAATTCATGCATTTATTAAATGAAATTTGAAACTATGGTATCACCCACAAATCCATATTTATAGAAGACCAAACTGGTATTAGGCCCAAAGGTCGGTAATGAACAATAGCAACATTAGTATTTTACTAAAATTTTCCAACTTGACAAGATACAACCTGTGATAAACTGTATCTTTGAACTGTACTTTGGATAAAACTGAAAAATGTCACCTTTTTGACAAAAACTAATGGATAGATAGAGAAAATGTGATGCATACGTTTTTTTTTTTTTTTTTTTGGTAGTTATTTTTATTTATACATATATTGAATTCAATTTGCCTCTTAAATATGTACAATTTTGTACTTGGAAGTTTGAAATTATTAGGGTGCCGTACCCCTGTGTCGTAACGGTGTCCTATTTGCCGTATCATATTATAATTTTTTAAAAATTGCTTGTGTTGTTATATCGTACCCATACCTGTATATGTATTTGCGCCGGTGTCAAATCATAGCAAACAAGCCCTTGAGTTCTAAAACGCAGGTTTAAAACTATAGTTGATGCCAAATGTAGCAGGCCGTAACAACAAAGCCCTCTAGATCTGCAACCACCACCAGTTTCTGCAGAATATTAAGTTTATGAATCAAAAAGTGGGTAAATCAGCTTGATATCTTGCTCATTCTTTTGGAAGCTGTGTCCTAGCAATTACAAACAACATTAGCAGTGACACAAGAACATAATGAGTATTTGTGGTACTGTAGGATTTCAACTTTCAAGAGCGATTAAAGCATTAATCTTGATGAGTCGATCTGGAAGGAAGGAATGCAGTCTGTGTTTCTGAGATTCTTACCTGATCGTAGCAAAACCGTGACTGGGCTGGCCCACGCCATTGGATTCAGGCCCATTAGGTGGTTTAGTCTTTAATTTAGCAGTCATGGACTGGGCTTGATCCGAATATGGTTCAGTCACACCAGGCCCATTAGCATTTCTACCATCTCCAATCTGATGGTCAAGTATTTCTACTATCTCCAATCTGATGTTGGTTTTCGATTTTTTATTTTTTTTTTTATTTTTTTTTTTTTTTCATGTCATTGAACTTCAAAATCTTTCTCCATGACTAATTAAGAAGAAAAAAATTTCTAATATTTTTCATTTTTATCTAAAAGCAATATTATTCATTCTAGGGATATGATATTTAGGGTTGTCAATGCGAGTTAGCGTGTCGGATTCGTGTTGTGTTGAGGTAGAGATATTCAACTAAATGACTCAATCCTAACCCGAACCATTTAATAATTGTGTCATGATTCTTCAACCCTAACCCAACCTGTTAATAAGGCGGGTTGACCTGACCCAACCTATTTGACCTGCTTAATAAACGAGTCGTGTTGGGTTGACACAAATGTAATATAACACATTTCAACCTGCATAATATTAAATATAACATCCATTTAAAAATAAATTTTTTTTACATCCCAAAAGCAGTACATACACTTCAAGTCTTCAACTGACATTCAAAATAATATAGTTCAACAAAAGTATAACATTCATCTAAAAATAAGCTCTTTACACTCCAAAAAATGTGCATATACTCCAACTCAAATTCAAAATAACATAGTTTAACAAAAATAAAATAATATAGTTCAACAAAAATATAATATCATTAGAACTCGCCAAATGCTAAGTATCAATATTCAAAGAATTGGAGTAAACAGTAGACTAATCCTGACTATGACTACGATTATCATCCATAGATTCTAGTTTATAAACTATCTCAATAAACCCACTTGCAAGATATATAGACAGTGTCCAACACTAATACAAACACCAAAAAAAAAAAAAAAAAACACACACACACACACACACGGCACAAGACAAAAGATACAACCGTGACCTTAATCAACAATTAATATATCTCATATATTAATAACGGCATATGGATTCAAAGTTTATAGAACAAAAATATTATGCAGAAAAAATTATTGCAGAATTTTGAAACACCAAGAAAATGTTTTTCTTTAATTCTAAAACTCACTAAACACATGAGAGAGAGAGAGAGAGAGAGAGAGAGAGATCAATAGTCGATTTGAGACTTTGAGTTTGAGAATTAGGCGTAAGACTATAAGATAGTAGAGTGAGTAATACAGCTAAAATAAAATTAGATATTTATAAGAAGGTTTAGAGATTTAGGGTTTGTAGGGTTTAGAGATCTAGGGTTTGTAAAGTTCCAATTTCCAATTATATCCCTTGTAAGTTTTTGTAATTATTCACTTTTCTTTTTAAATTTAAAATATATGTTGGATATAAAAGGTATTTGATAAATCTAAAATAAAATGAATATTTATTTGTTAGACTTAAACTGCAATAACAGAAAACATAAAACTACATGAAGCATAGCAGTGGCATTCAATACGACTTGCAGTTTGTACTGGTATTTCTTCAATACTCCCCCTCAAGATGGAGCATATATGTTACTCATGCCCATCTTGTAGAATAAGTTGCTAAACTGTTGGTGCCCCAGTGGCTTTGTAAGCAAGTCTGCCAATTGATGCTTAGTTGAGACGTGAAAGGTTTTGACTAGACCATCTTGTATCTTCTCCCTCACAAAATGGCAGTCAAGTTCTATATGTTTAGTCCTCTCATGATAGACAGGGTTAGTTGCAATGTGGATTGCAGCTTTACTATCACAGTACAGAAGAGCAAGTTGATCATAACTGATTGACAAGTCTTTAAGCAAGCCTTTTAACCATACAAACTCACTGACAACAGCAGCCATAGACCTATATTTCGATTCAGCAGAAGACCTGGACACAGTGTGCTACTTCTTGGACTTCCAGGCAACTAAGGACTCACCCAAAAATACATAAAATCCAGTGATAGATCTCCTTGTATCATGACAGCTGGCCCAATCCGCACCATAGTAACCTTTCAAGTGCAAATCTGAGGTTGCTGAGAAAAAGAGACCTTGTCCAGGTGTCCCTTTTAAATACTTAAGGATCCTATTGGCTGCTTAGAGGTGTGGTTGTCTAGGCTGTGCAAGGAACTGACTAAGTTGATGCACACTATAAGTAATATCTGGTCTGGTTAATGTCAAATATAGCATCTTCCCAACAAGTCTCCTATACTGAGAAGGATCAGTTAACAATTCTCCATTATAGTTTGACAGCTTAGTGTGTTACTCCATGGGAGATTTGATTAGCTTGGCTGCTAGTTGTCCAGTATCTGCTAGAAGTTCTAGAACATACTTTCTTTGGCAAACACTTATGCCTGTGGAGGATCGAGCCACCTCTAATCCTAGAAAGTACTTCAAAGGACCAAGATCCTTTAGCCTAAATTGATCATGGAGAAACTGCTTGAACTTTGAAACAGCTTCAAGGTTGTTGCTAGCCACCAAAATATCATCAACATACATTAAGATAACAATGATGACATCATTATGAACTCTTGTAAACATGGAGTAGTCAGATTTGGACTGAATGAATCCATGGTTAATGATTGTGGTTGAGAGCTTCGAAAACCATTGTCTGCTAGCCTGCTTTAGTCCATACAAGGACTTGGTCAGTTTGCAGACTAAATTAGGCTCCCCCTTGCTACCAAAACCAGGTGGAGGTAGCATATATACTTCCTCATCAAGGTCCCCATGCAGAAAGGCATTATTGACATCCAACTGAACCAGATGCCAATCAAGAGCAGCTGCAACAGCTAGTAGAGTCCTAACAGTGACAAACTTCACAATTGAACTAAAAGTTTCATAGTAGTCCAAACGCTCCTGTTGAGTGTACCCTTTTGCCACCAGTCTAGCCTTGAATCTCTCAATACTCCCATCAGCTCTATGCTTGACTTTATACACCCATTTGCAGCCTATAGGAACCTTACCAGTTGGCAAAGGTGTAAGCTGCCAAGTATGGTTGATTTCAAGTGCACGTATCTCATTAGACATTGCTGCCTGCCACCTAGGATCTCTTGCAGCCTCAGTATAGGGCTTGGGCTTAGCACAAACAGAAAGAGCAATAGTGAAAGCTCTATGAGGGGTAGATAGCCTATCATAGGAAAGGACAGATTCAATAGGAAAAGGAGTAGTAGGTAAGGGTAGGGGATTGGCTGAGGCAAGTTGATAATGGAAATCTTGAAGGTAAGTAGGTGCTTTGTGAGGTCTGGATGATTTTCTGGGTGCTGGTGGAGCAAGATTAATAGGCTCATGGATAGGTTGAACAGGGTGAATAGGTTGGATAGGCTGGTCAGATTGTATGGGTTGGTCAGAGACAAGGTCAAGTGTGACTAGATTAGGATCAGAATTGACATGTTGGTCAGTTATAGCATGTGGAGAATGGATTGTGGAATCAGGTATGTGAAGTGTATGGGTGTCAATTACGAGTTCAGAAACTTCCATTGCTGAATCATCAAAAGTAAAAATGGGGGGTGGAAATAAAGAACCAGCAGTAAATGGAAGAGAATTTGAAGCATTGTTAAGATGAAAATCCATGGAATGAAAAGGAAAAATATGCTCATGGAAGACAACATCTCTAGACAAGAAAATGGACTTGGTTTCAAGATTGAACAATTTATATCCCCTGACACCATAAGGATAACCAAGAAAGACACAGGGAGAGGCTCTAGGATCAAATTTGGATCTATTCCTAGATAGAGTAGATGCAAAACACAGACAACCTAAGACCTTAAGGTGAGAGTAAGAAGGGATAGTACCCAAAAGAACTTCATAGGGAGTTTTATTATTCAACAAAGGGCTAGGCAATCTATTAATAAGATAGACTACTATAAGTATGAAATCTCCCCAGAATTTCAGAGGCAGATTAGCTTGAAACCTAAGAGCTCGAGCAACAGTCAATATATGTTGGTGTTTCCTTTCAACAACTGAGTTCTGTTGAGGTGTATCTATACAACTCAGTTGATGTAAGGTACCCTTGGAAGAGAAAAATTGAGGCATATGAAATTCAAGACCATTATTAGATCTCAAGGATTTAATTTTGGTGTGAAATTGAGGCTCAACAAAAGAAAAGAAAGACTGAATAACAGTTCTAGCATCATATTTGAATTTCAGCAAATATACCCAAGTACATCTACTACAATCATCAACAATGGTTAAAAAAATATTTAAAACCATTAATAGAAGGAACAGAAAAAGGTCCCCAGATATTACAATGAACAAGATCAAAAATGGAAGAACAAATGTTATTCTTATTAGGAAAAGGAAGCCTTTTTTGTTTGGCTAAAGGACAAACAGTACAAACAAGAAACTCTTTATCACAGAATGTTACATCAAGAATTATTGAGCTAATCAAGTGCAACCTAGATGAAGAAGGATGACCCATTCTATTATGCCACAAAATAGAATTTGAAATAGTGGAGCTATTACATGAGACAAGACTACAATCAGCAGCAGAGGAAGGAGAGTAGACACCAGGATGTGAGAGAACAGTGGGCATGAAATTGGAAAATTGAATTGGAACAAAAAGCTTGGCAGAGTTGGTTTGTTGTAGAATGTACAGGCCACCATGTTTTCTACTCAAACCAATCGTCTTCCACTGGAGTAAGTCCTGTATGAAACAAAATTGAGATAGAAAAATGCAGCAACACCTCAGATAATGTGTTAACTTCCCAATGGAGATGAGATTGAATGAAAGGAAGGAACACATAACACATTGTCAAGAATCAAATCACATGATAACTGTACTTGACCAACATAAGTGACTAAGACAGATTCACCATTAGGAAGTTTGACACAGATGTGAGCTACAGAAGTAATTTTGGTAAGATATGAAATGGAATGAACCATGTGATCAGTAGCACCACTATCACTAATCCATTCATTTGGTAAAAGGGTAGGTGGAATGACAAGATTAGAAGAAAAAACTGAGTGATCTAAGTTGGTAGAAGAATGTAAGCAAAGAGGCATGGAACTAATGGAGTCTAGGCATTTAGGTTTATCTTAAGTACCTGCAGTGTGAAAAATACCAGGTGGCAAGGATTTGGTGATAGGAGCAACTTAACTGATAAGTGTGACAGCTTGGTGAGTTCCAAGAGAAGAATCTTGATTGCCTTGTGATCCTAAGGTATGGGCCTGCAATATGGACATGAGTTGGTGACACTGAGAAGAAGTAAGAGCCACTGTAGTCAACTCCTCCAAACTATCTGCATTGTCCAAATTGGAACCCAGTGAAACCTAATTGGCTAAGTGCCCTTTTCCTTTGTTCTTATACCCAGGAGAGTAACCATGAATCTTATAGCATTTGTCCACCACATGCCGAAGTATTCCACAGTGTGAACAAACTGGCCTTTCCCTTTTTCCATTAGGCTTGTTGGTATAGTTACCCTTGTTAGATGAGGTATTAAAACCTCTAGAGAAGAGAGCAGCAGATTCAACTGCAATGGCATTGGAACCAACTCTTCTTTGCTTCTCTTCTTGAGTGATAAGAGAGAAGACTTGATTTAGTGAAGGCAAAGGCTTCATCAGTAGGATCTGTCCCCTAACAGTTGCAAAAGATTCATTAAGCCCCATCAGGAAGTTCATAGTACACTCCTCTTCTTGATACTCAACCCGTGCAGCCATTGAACCACAAGTGCAAATACCACAAGAACATGAGGGAATTGGTTTATAATTGACCAATTCATCCCTGATTATCTTGAATCTTGTGTAATAACTACTCACAGAGAGATTATCTTGAGAGAGAATACTCACCATTCTTCGAAGTTCAAAAACCCTAGGGCCATTGCTCTAAGAGAATCGATTCTTGATATCTGTCCAAACTTCTTGTGCAGTATTGAAGTAAATCACACTTGAAATTAAATCCTTGGACATCGAATTGATCAACCAAGAGAGGACCATTCTGTTGCATTTCTTCCAAGCAGGGTAAATTGGATCTGAGGAACTTGTTGGAGCTTTAATGGTGCCATCAACGAAATCTGTCTTGTTCTTGGAATCAAGAGCATAAATGATAGATCGGCTCCAAGTAGCATAGTTCTCTTCAGTAAGAGGCTGATTGACTAGGATCAAACCAGGATTCTCGCCACTATGCAAAAAATAGGGACTGGACAGTTTTTCCCAAGTAGCTACAGAGGATTGAGAATTAGATGATACGGAATCTGTGTTGGCAAATGCAGAAGCCATTGGAGAAGCTTGAACTAGGTTTTACAGTGAACTTAGTTTCAAGAATCAAAGAAAA
Organism: Lithocarpus polystachyus; assembly: GCA_033629205.1. Taxonomy (NCBI): domain Eukaryota; kingdom Viridiplantae; phylum Streptophyta; class Magnoliopsida; order Fagales; family Fagaceae; genus Lithocarpus; species Lithocarpus polystachyus. Next base: position 26,551,526 of record CM066164.1, on the reverse strand, counting down.
GCGTGAGCAAAGAATTAAAGAAACTTTGCAAGAGGGATCAATGAAAGAAAGAAAAACAGAGTGATAAGAAAGTTCAACAATGGAGGATGAGTTAGGAATCGATGGAATTCACCGAGCCAACTCGCTCTGATACCATATTGAGAGAAATTTGATGAGAATCAACAAGTATTCAAGGATCCATTGCAAGTTCCAGTTGGGCCTATTACTAGAGCAAGATCCAAGAAGATCAAAGAAGCACTTAATGGGCTGATTCAAGGAATTTGGGCTGATTCACATTCCAAGCTGGGCCCAAAGGAAGATGAAGGCGTAATAAATTTAATCCAAGCTATTGAGGGCTAATCTGACGTAATTGGGCGTTATTTATGGCGTGGATTTATGGCTGATTGACTTTCCTGCTCTAAATCAGTTAATAGATACTTTTCCTAATTTAGATCTTCTAATTTTGGACCAGATCTACCTTAATTTTAGGCTTTTATTATTTAGAACGTTTTTTAGCTATTTTCCTATTTTGGATCTACTATTTTCAGACCAAATCAGATTTTAATTAGGGTTTTATTATTTAGTACATTTTTTATATTTTTCTACATTTAGTCATGCCTTATAAATAGCATGCACTCATTGTAATAGGGGATTATTGAATAAAAATCAGAAAAGGTGAGGCTTTGCTCTTCTCTTTGGTTCTTCAAGAACTGTGAACTTATCAAGGATTCTTCCTTGTGGCGTTCAAACTTATACCTTTGGTTCGTGATTCCATTATAATCATTGGGTCAAGGTCTGCTACTTATACATTTGGTTCGCGTTTCTCTTATAAACGTTGGGTCAGGGTTTCTATCAAATCTGAATTTTAGCTTTCTTGGGCAATATTCCAATATTGTTTGTTAGGTCTCAAAGCGAGTCGATTGAGGTTCGCATCATTTGGTTTCAGAGCTCAGGTTCTAAAATCAGTTTTCTATCCTTTTGTCTTTTGTTTCTTGTTATCTTCCTATCTTGTTCCGTTTTTGTTCTTTGTTCTTGTTCTGTGACGTGCACTAGGTTAAAATTGTGCACTGAGTTCCCAAAAAAAAAAAAACGTGAAAAAAAAGACTACAGAAAAGAAAAAAAAAAGACTGCAGAAAAAAAAAACGTGAAAAAAAAAAATTGTTTTTAGTTTCAGTTCTCTCAGACCAAATATATTGTTTTCTTTTGTCCTATTTTTCTTTGATTTGTGTTTCTGTCATATTTTCTTGCCGTTGGTATTTGTTTAAATACTACAAGTTGAATTTCTTGATCAAGTTTATTAGTTTATTGCAGAACTGAAGGGGGAAGCTACGAGTGGAAAAAGGCAAGAGAGTGTGAGACTAATATCCGGAAAAAGCCAATTTAAGAGTGAAACACGAGTGGGAGTGACATAATCTGAGTGCAAACACGTGAGGGAGTGTTGTGAGGAATTATTTCTAACATTTCTTTGTAGTTTTAAAAATATGTCTTGCAGGGGTGAAACATCAAACAAGGAAGGAGGGGAGGAGTCATCTATCATGTTACAAGCTATGCAACAACAATTTGAACGCATGAATGTGGTGTTTAATGAGATTCGAGATCGGTTGGACAGGCAAGATACTGATATTGCTAATTTGCGTGAGGAGCGTCCCCAAAGAACCCCTAATGCTAGAATGCAAGAAAGGTATGCGCGCGTGGATGATTCTGATGACTACCACGAGGATGAGTTTGAAGATGAAGAGGATCAAGTTTTGTGGAACAATGGGGGCAGGTTTGCGCAAAGGGGCGAAAGGCGTGGTAGAGGATTCTGAAGAGATCCAAGATGGCAAGATGGGACTGACAGAAGCCTAGGAAACATAAAAATGAAGATACCATCATTCCAAGGGAAAAATGATCCAGAAGCGTACTTGGAGTGGGAGAAGAAGGTGGAGTTCATCTTTGAGTGCCACAATTACTCCGAGGAGAAAAAGGTAAAACTAGCTGTGATTGAGTTTACTGACTGTGCTATTATATGATGGGATCAACTTGTGATGAATAGAAAGAGAAACCATGAGAGGCCTATTGAGACGTGGGAGCAAATGAAGGCCACCATGAGGA